>VTPC01007264.1:0-33989 GCA_011009095.1 Ignelater luminosus
AGATCTCATTTGTGAGATTCGCAATCTGTTTGTTTCCAAACGCTGCCCACGCTCTTGTTCAGTCTTATTGGCTCTATAATATTGAATTTCTCTTGCGTTGCGCGTACGCCGACCGATATTTGTACGTCTTACTGATGGCATTTTCTTATCACAAAAACAGCACGAAGCACAGAAACACTTTAGCTTTTCAAAAATACAAAATTAACGTTGATTATGAATATGAATCAAAGAGTATAGTAACAGTCCATAGAGATGTCGTTGTATCAATGTTTTTTTTTATATTTGTATTATAGGCATACTATTTTTAATTGCGCAATGTGTCGATTTTCATCTATGTATCTATCTATCTTCTTTTATATAAATTTTTCAAAATCACATACTCATTGCCTCGAAAAGACTATCGATACGTAAATACTGCCTCACATGAGTATTACGCCATAACAAAAAAAAAGAAAGAGACATTAGCTAATTAATGTACGACTTGTTTTGTGACTAAAGATCACAATAAATAAACACGTAGTATGATTTTTGTATTATTCAAAAGGAGTTTTTGACCATTACATTTTTCAAATTACCTCAAAGTTAGGGAAAACTTCCTTACATACACTTCGACACTTTCGCCACCCTGCCGGTGGCACAATCTATTGTATACTTCGGGAACCACTCGAAATGACGTATAAGAGAAAAAAATGTTTTTTACGTCTTTCCGTACATTTTTTTGGAAATTTTCTTTTATACAAACCTTCTCCTGATAATAACAAACACAACAAAAAAAGAATTATCCAATTTGGTTCAGTCGTTGTGAAGTGATACTCCTTCATACATTTTTGCGATTCATTTTTATTTATACAGATAGAAGATAGAAGAAGAAGATTTCATTTTAATGATATATAAGGCGGTCTCAAAGTATATATTTTAGATCGAATTCTTATAGGAACGGTGAAATAGATTAAAGTTAATAAACGACAACCGGTGAAGATAACCGGAGTTAGTGGGGATAAGGGCCATGTTAGGTACATAAAAAAATGAACGTAACAAGTTCTGTAAGTAGTCAAAATGTAACGTACGTAACTGGAATAATTTAAGTATAAATTGCGGACATCTAATTAATGTTGATTAAATACAAAAATTTAACAGTAGTTGTAGATAAAACTTGTTTGAACTCTGTATTTATTTCAAAATTCTACATTTTTTGTAATCACTGTGTATATTTTTTATTGTAATTGCCATTCGCAGGCTTGTAAAAGTGTCATCTAAAAATTATGACCATGCTCAGGATCAAATTTCGAATCAATGTCGTAGAACCTTGACACTCTTCTACTTTCTCAAAAGTATTCTTTGGTGAATATTTCTAAGTATTACGTAACCATGATTAATACATTAGAGACTAGATCATACTAGATACGATAGAAAAGACACTAATCACATCTTATAGTTAAAGAGCATTTCTCTTAGTATTTATTAAAGTAGAGGGAAAATTTTTTTGATCCAGAAAAATAGGGTAGTTTAAAAACTTTCCAAATTATAACACGCATTAAAATGGATGGACATACTATGTATTTTTTGTTCAGACTTTACTGTAATATGTAGGCCGTTCATTTTAATGTTCACTATTATTCTAATTACCGACTAGGTATTTTCAAAAATATACCTACATACATTCATTTTCCGATGTTATTTTTAACAGAAAGTAAACACACCTAAATAGAATTAAATTTTATATTACGCATCTTCTATCTCACAGTTTAATTTCACGCCTTAGTCCTTGTTTATGTAAATCGTAGATTCACACACAAACGAAATTGCTTAAAACGCAATCAGGGAGAATTGTCGTAAATAAGACAACCTGGGAAAAGGGAGCTTATCTAGCAACCATTAATTACGGTAGTTTCAAAATCTAACTTAGAAGGACAAGTTGATGCTAATCAAAAGCATTTTGTAGCTCACTCCTTACAAGAACTAATTGGAGAGATTTAATTATTTAAAAGCAAGCTTTTCTATTTTTATTCCTTTTGAAAACAGTCGAATAGAAATTGTTTTAGAAATCTACAATCGATAACCTCGAAAAGGCTTGTATAATCATGAAATCGGTTCCAGTCGCAATATGGAAATTGTGGGTGATTAGATTACGTTGACGTCATTCTTGATAAATCTCTTAGCGACGAATTGATGGATCCGCAGCAAAAAAATAACAGCTTTAAGATTAATTTTTTGCAAAAATTTTATTCTAGATACTACGTGCTTCACTAACATTATTTACACTGAGTTTAATGCAAAATGCAGTTCATTTATTAAACAAACTTAATTTGCAATTCAAAATCGTGCTGAATGTTATCATCTGGACAAAAAGAATGTAACAACTCGCAATAATTGCGATTCGAGAAGAATTCTGCTAATCTTTGAATTGAGCTAAAAATAAACGAATCCAGCAATTTGTACCGACTGTTTTTCCCCAGTGGAAACGGATTGCCAGCGTTTTTCTTGGTCGTTCGATCTGTTTTAAAGGACGATTCGGAATGTTGGTAAACAACTTCCGCAATAATTGCTTGCTGGAGACTTTCGATTCGATGGCGTAGCCGTAGGATTTTGTTGGAATTTATTGTCTTATCGTTTCTCGTTTTTGAGGGGAATTTAAATATCCTACCAGGAGAATATCCTGAAAATGATTTACCTAATTCTGTTATTATTGATTGTGGAGAGAGATATAAATGTAACAAGCTGTTCATGAAAATTTCATAATAAATTAATAACTGTTCGTATCTTCATACAACTTGTAACAGGAGAAAGCTACAAGGTTGCTATTATAATGCTAAACGTGTAATCAATGTCAATTTATCAATTTTCTTTTAGTTGAATTATAAACCTTTTAGTTACACTTGGTTGCAATTAAGGATAATTTAATATTCGCAGTTTAAATAATAGCCTCGAACTGAAATGGGTTTTGAATTATTAAAATCAATAAGTGAAGCATTTTTCTTATCTTAATCGATGTAAAGTTGATATATTCCACATCTACAGTGAGAAATAAAAACATCAACAGAATTTATGAGTAAACGAATTAATACAAATAATAAAAATAAAAATGTTAAAGCAGTGAGTTTTAACTTTTACGCTTTAATTCTAATATCAAACACAAAAGTTTTTAATTTAAAACCTCAAGGTATTCGTGACAAAATCAATTATACAAGTTGTAACTGAAGACTCAGATTAGTGTAATGTAATGATGCTGTAAGACCAGAAAGTAATTTCTAGTTTGCAGACAAAGATAAGGATGTCAAACGTAATTTTCTGTTTGAGTTATACCTACTTCACTTATCAGATTTTACCAAAGATTTTGACTTTCAAACTTCTGTCTTCTTGTGGTGATAAAAGCTAATTTATTGTCACAAACTCTCAATTGTGAAAAGTTCGCGTTGCTGATTTTAATGGGATTTTTTTTTCTCTTTTGTAAATATTTTATAAAAGCAATATAAAGGCTACCTGGGTAGGTTATTAAAGTAAATCGATGCAATAACTAGCAAATTGATTAGTTTTCAAACTTTCGTGCCATTTCCTGTACTTTTTACGTAACTAACTGATTACTTCTTTTTCTCAGATTGCCAGAATGATTTAGATTCTTGGCATCTCGAAATTGTAGTCAAACCACAGCTTTCCTACTTTGGCCCAAAACAAAGTTTAATTGAATCTTGATTGGTTAATATCATGAGACTCATCTACTCGAAACGTTTCAGTAGCAGGCGGAAGCAAGCATCCAAGCCTTGATGAGCTTCTACAAGCGATATTGAGAGTAAAGCTGGTGATGATGGATTAACTTATTAACTTTCGAGATGGTCAAGTTTATAGGAGCCGTGGGAAAAAGAATGCTCCGCAGAGTTTGCGTGCTAGATTGGGAGACTTGCACTATCCCTAAAGATTGGGAGCTGTCTGTTATAGTTCCTCTGTTCAAAAAGAGCGATAACAGGACATGTAAAAATCACCATGGTATATTCTTACTTAGCGTCCCGGGTAAGATTTACTGTAGAATACCGGAAACAAGATTATAAGCCCATGTAGACCAAACATGAGGACCCAAGATGCTACGATCGAGTATTGGAAGCATTTGCACCTCTGCTTCATTGACATAGAAAAAGGTTTTTGACAGTGGAACGCTGTTGATAGATTTGATGTTCCACGAAGCCTAAGCAGAAGGATGAAAGTTTTTATAAAGAATGTGGGAATGTAGTAAGGATTCACTACTGTTCCTCCTTAGAGTTCAGTACCAAGGCAGGCATTAGGCAGCGGAATATTATTAGTCCTCTTCTATTCGCGCTGGTGATGAACCTAACCTTGAAGAACTGCAAAGGATTTAAAAGATATAAATTAGGGAACTGGAAATTGAACCCTGTCTTTATTAATTTTCTTATAATATGCTGAGGAATCCCAGTTCAACCTACATCTTCTAGTAATGGTTTTCAACCAGCTTGGCTTAGCTGTTAGGCGCGACAAGGCTAAAACTATGGTGATAGCAAGAAAGCCAAAGCACCACAGTGTGAAGGCTCATGGAGACATGCTGGAACATGTGAGGTGAAAAGTGAGAATGGAAGACTTAACCCAAGAACTAAACAACCGTATAGACATTTTCGGGAGGATGCTTCGAGTGGTAACTAGCAAATTCTTAAGGAAGCAGGAGTTGAGCAAACAAACTAAGATGGCAGTTTTCAGGTCTTCAGGAATAACAAGATAGAAAGCAGGGTCCGGGCTGCAGAGATGAGGTATCCGAGAGCGGTAGCTGGGAAGACGAGAAGGGACACAATCACGAACAGGCTCTAGAGGCAAGGCCAGAGGGAAGAAGACCACGCGGAAGAAGGAGGACAGTCTGGGCTGACAACATCTAGACTGCCTTCAGGAAAAGAAGATGCCTTTGTTTTTCAATTTGGCCGATACTGGTACAATTCCCCCTCTATAAACACGCTTCCCATACGAAGGGGAATGTCTAGTTTGGAGTCGCAAAATTACTTTTGTGCGAGAATTAATAAAATAAATAGAAATTTCAGAAAAAATTAGACAGACTTTTTTCCCACGTGACTTATTTAATTCTTTTTAATAAGTTGTGCGGAAAAAAGATGTTTATGCTTCTATCTGAACTTACTTTGAACCCACATTTCAAAAAAAAAATAAATAGAATACGAATGTACTTTCTTGAGATTTCCTGGACGCAATTTCCAGCAATTCAGCCGCTGAATAAAGCAATAACAAATGACTTCATGGTAGACTAACAGTTATGATTCTCAGTATTATTTATTTCGTCTCTTCTACTACAATTTATTGCTTTTTAAATTTATAGATTGTAATACAATTAAAAGTTACATAACACAACTGATTTTTATTAAATTTAATACTACTAAAGTTGTGTTAAATCAGAAATATTTCAGGTAATTTCTAGGGGAATATCCGATTAAATACTACCTTACATATGTGCATGTAGCAGAATAAAATTAAATCGGATTTGTGTTGTAAAGAATGTGTTATTGTACCTCTGCACTATCCACTAGAGAGAAATACGAGAAATCCCTATTTGCTAACATACCTTAACGACCATCGAGGTATATGTTGTTTAGTTGCTGTTTTACTAAAATTAAACAATGAAACAGTTATTTACGGAATTTCAACTATTGCTTAACTTTCTCTTTTAAGGACCTTCTTGTTATAGTGGAACAGTAGCAAATTGATTTATTCCTGGTATTATCAGCTTTAAACCCTATTACGTATATTCTAATGATTTTGAACTAAAGGGATTTGCTTTCTATTGTCCGCAAGGCCTTTATATCTGATTTCTATTGCGATATACTATGTACCAACCATGATTTGGCTATTGTTATATTTGCTTCATCAAAGTAATATACTGAAATTCGATCTTCACGATTCGGATATTTTAGATCTAATAAAAATAAACTTATAAGCGTAAGGGGAGATTCTGTCTAGAATTTTAGGGTTTAGTTTTCTAGTAACAACTATAGTATTTCAAGCATGTTGGTAATTATATTAAATTAGTACCTGTCGGTGCTTGGGGTACGAAGTTTCCTTTATTTATTGAAAAATTTTATTTAACGACCTTTTTTTTCAAACTTCAATTTTTATTACTTTATTTTCAATCGGTAAGGACCGATATATCGGCTGCTTGGTGTTTTTTCCATAGAGCAATATATTCTTGAAATTCCAAAGAAAAATATTCTTCAAACAATGTTTTGTCTCAAATATACTTTATCAGACGGTGTGTACTACTTTAAAGGTCTTACACGGTTTCTTCGAGAAAAACCTCAAGAACACTATTAGAAACGAATTAAACGAAGTTCTGAATAATCATAGAACAAGCTGGAAAGAATTATAGTAAAAACCACATATGGAGAATGCTCAAGATAACATTTATTAATTATTGAGCACAAAAACGCATACAACATCAAAGAAAACAGTAAACATCCTTTACTTATTAAAACTCAATGCACATACATTTCTGCTTTATTTTTTCCCATTCCTTCGATGTGTCTTCATTTTTTTCAACTTGGATACAAGAGTTGGGAAACGTTACGATTATCTTTGTAGTAAGTAAAAAAGTCACACCACTTTCTATCAGCACAATAAAGTTGTACTACAACTTGTCTGGATACAAGTGATTTTTGCTGACAACAAGCGTGCCAGAAGAATCCCCAAGAAGGAACTTGTCCGATTTTCGATATGGAATCTCTTCTGGAGGTACGTTTTGATACTTTATCTTCAGAAGACCATCTTCCTCTACGACCCCGTCAGAATTTTAAAGAAGTTTGTAGACGTCTCTGGCTTTGAGCTCCAGGTTCACCTCTCGAATTATGTTTTTGTTATTACTGATATCGGATAGATATAATTCTTTCTTCATTGTGAGATTTGGGGAAGTGGAGTCTTTGAAATTAAAGGTCACGAGCCACAGCAGCTAGGATTCTGTTCATTCTTTCCAATTTGTAGTTCAGATTGAAATGCTGGTCTATTGTGTTTGATTCGATTTGGTGTTGTTGATCTTAATTCACTTTCTTTTTCTTAAATTCTACACAAGGGGTGCCATTTCAACGTCCGACATACAACCTTCAAATATCTATGGGCCATAATCATATTCCTCACTCTTACTTTTCGTAACGGGGGTTTGAATTGTCTTCTTCTGTATCTTTTGTCGTTGGGACCTTGTGAAGAATTTGTTTGCTTTGGTCCACACAGAAAAACAGCATTCTTAATGAGAGGTCAGAATGCCCCATTATTGAAGGCCAACGCTGCAGCATCTACCTGTCTCGAATAGGATCCCCTTTTTGGCGTAGTTAATACGTTTTCTCGAGACGTATTGACACACTATATTAATGAACATTTCAGCGCAGCTTGAAAGTTGTTTGGGAAGAAGACGACGGGATCTGGCAGTTAGACGAGAAAAAGTTGAAGATATTTCCTTTCCAATTGCCGAACATTTTATCCCATTATATTTGTTTTCTCTTTCGCATGAATTGCTAAGATACTTCTTGCACTTTCCATGTTCTCCGAAAATATGACACATCATGTTTTCTAAATTCTCCGATAAAGACTTAGCACTAGTTTTTGTGGAAGGGTCTGCATCATTGGATGAGCATAATTGTAATTGATGGGGGCTTGTGCCTTCCGACCAAATATATGAAGAAAGAGCATTTATGTTAGTTATGAAGGAAGAAATATTTGAGCCAAGTAAACACAATAGTAAAAGTTCGTTTTTGATCATATTACCGATGAATATTTGTTTGCACAAAGTCCCTATCCTCTTTCTTAAAGGTTGTGTTTTTCAGGATGGTGTACATCCACCTTTTCGATGGGGATGCGGCCAGGATATTGTAGCTTTGAACAGACGCTCAAGTCCGCGTCTCCTACCACATACTTTAGAATGTATGTTCTGCTTTAAATGCATTTATTTAACATGAATTTATTGTTGTATTTCGTTTTATAATGTTTAGTGAACAATTTATGTTGCTAAAAGATATTTCGTCAAAGACTCCCTGGTAAGTAAAGAGAATGCAATTTGACCCCAGGACACGATTTTTAAGCTTTTATATAAAGGGTGCAATTTCTAGCGAACCCTATATACAGGGTGTAGTTTGGAAAGGACTCCATATACAGGGTGTCAGCCTACGAGAAGCTGCGTGGGCTGGCTGTTCGTTTCTTTCTTTAATTTTAGCTTCTGGCGCCCTCTAGGTATCTTTTTTTGGCTTTCAGTTAAAATTTAAGTTTTACGTTCGGGTAAGAACATTAATACCTGGGTTATTTACTATCTTTAAACTCCGCCCCATCGTCGACTTCGAGCTACGGGATTGAACATCTTCCAATTTCCGACTTATACTGGAATTAGGCCTTTTTTCAGCTTTTTCCCGGTACAGATTTTTGGCGGTCAATGTGGAACTCATTAAGTAATTTTGTCGATTTAGTTGTTTGCCGATTTAGTAGTCTGGCTGATTGTTGCTTACCGATTTCGTCTTTCTGTGTTATAGTGCTTTCTTTAGCAGTATTGCTGATAAGGATTTTGTTGTCCAACGTGTTTTGGCCATTTAGTTGTTTAGTTTGATTTAGTTTGGCCGATTTTTCTTCCGTTAGCTGTTCAGACTTTTGGTCACTATGTTTTGAGGCCTTTACAGATTTTTAGACTCCAACGTGTTGGGGCCCGACTTTGTTTGCCGTTTGCCGATTTTGCCTTACCGATTTTATCCTTTCAATTTTATTTTGTAGCTTTTAAAGCTTTTCGTTAGCAGCGTTTCTGAATTATATCTTGTGATAGTGACAGATCTTGGCGGTGTCGCCGTGTTAAGTCTTTTGGTAGACTCGTGACATTTGAAATCGACTTGGCTT
This sequence comes from Ignelater luminosus, assembly GCA_011009095.1. Taxonomy (NCBI): domain Eukaryota; kingdom Metazoa; phylum Arthropoda; class Insecta; order Coleoptera; family Elateridae; genus Ignelater; species Ignelater luminosus. The sequence continues at coordinate 8,863 of VTPC01007264.1, forward strand.
TTTATCGTTCTGTTTAGGTTCTTTTTGGTCAAGTGCTGATTGTCGTTTCGCTTTGTGATCTTTACAGATTTTTGTTGTTTAATGGGTGAGGCCATTGATGTTTTGAGATTTTCTTTTTGTACCAAACTTTAACGTTTCGAGATCTCTAGGAGTCCGTTATTCGGGGTTTGTCACCTTAAGGTCCATTTTCAATATTTTAGTATCGTGTTCTTTTGAGTTGATATTCGTCCCTAGGGGACTGTTTTGTAGATCCATTCTCTTTTATTTTGACTACAAGTTTTTTCTTCGACGCATGAATTATCGGATGAATCTGGAAAATCCAAATGCATCTAGCATGTCTAGGATTTAAAGTCCAATCCTAATTTGACTTTTTCTTTATCACCACATCCAGTATTCTGTTAAACCGAATCTATCCAGTTGCCTCTGATCTTATTAAGGTCCAAACTTCTTACGCGTTTTTGGGTCCACTTAGTGAGATATCGTTCAGAGTAGTGATTGATGTGTGAATGGCCTTCTGAGTTGTGGAAATTCTATGATGCGATGATCGCGTGATTAATTGAATGCCCTCTCCAAATGAAGTGTTTGTTGGCTTTGGTATCGCTGCTGAATCATCGACTCTAGCATAGTAATAGATTTCGTCTTTTTGGTGGGTGGTTGGTTGGGCGTTTGGCGGGATATCTTGGAGCTTTTCCACCCTTGCTCCTAAAGGATAATTAATGGAACCTTTTCCATCTTTGTTCCCCAGATTTGCTGAATCTTTCCGTTGGCGTCTTCTACTACCTTGTGGGTGGTTGTTTTGGTGCTTTTGCGTCTTCGCTTTTAAGGATAATTAGGGAGTCGTTTCCATCTTTGCTTCCCGGGTTCTTTGAACCCTGTTTTCTTTCTTTTAGTATATTTTGTGCAGGTTGATGGGTAACATCTTTGAGTAGGGTGTACTTGAAGTGAAGTCAATACTTTATTGTGGTCACCTATTTTGACATTTTCAGTAACACCGATTGTGACCATTTCTATATCGGTTTTTGGTATAGTCTTGTTTATTTGAGTTTAGGTTTTCATTTTTAGTGTTCTGGTTTTGCTTGGAAGGATTTTTGGTTGTCTTCTGTTTTCGTTTAGGTGTTTGTCTTGTTTGGCGTTGGCTGGAGTACCGTGATCATGTGGTCGTCTCGGGACTTAGGCCCCTTATTGGAATCTTCGTGATCGTTTGGGTTTTAGACCCCTTTGGCCGCGGTGACGATAATAGTTAACCTGGTTTAGTACGAAGTTCTTTTGTGCAGAGTCGTTATCGTCCGGTTAATGTCTGTATTGAGTCTTTATCACAACTACCTCTTATTTTATAGTACAGTGTGAATGTAAATGAGTGAGGATGGTTTGAATTTGGCGCCACATTTAAATTATTTTCATGTTGGCACTACTTGTTTACTTCACTCATTTACAATCATTCTGTAGATTTAGCTTAGGCTTTTGTGTATGTTTAGCTTTGATTGGAGCTTTTGGTGATTGTTTGATTGTTGGAACTTTAATCCGGTAACTTTTCGTTTGGTCCTTCCAGAAAAGCTTTAGTTTTGTTTTAGTTCACGTTTTCATTTTGTTTTCGCTTTTGATTTTGCTTTTGTTTGTGGTTTTTTATTTGGTCTTTTTATAGGGGTCTTCGTTTCGTTCTTGTTTGTGTTTTCGTTTCGGTTTCGCTTCTGATTTTTGCTTTCGTTTTTTTGTTTGATATAGTTTAGGACGGGCTGTGGGAATTCTTGAGTTTCGTTTGGACTGTGGTTTTGTCTTGGTTTAGTAATATTTTCTTTTGGTTTTTCTTGGAACTATAAAAATATTATCGCCTTAGGTTTTTGCAGCTTAAAGCAGTTTCTGAAATAAACTCCCTTTTGGTAGAGGGGGAGTAATGTCATTTCAAATTTTGCATACTCATCCGAGTTCTGCTTTGAGTTTCGCTTTAAATGCATTCATTTAATATGAATTTATTGTTTGATTTCTTTTTATAATGCTTAGTGAACTATTTATGTTGCTTAAAGATATTTCGTCCAAAGTACTCTGGTAAGTAAAGACAATGCAATTTGATCTCAGGACACGATTTTTTAACTTTTATATACAGGGTGATATTTTGAGCGAGCCCTATATACAGGGTGTTGTTTGGAAATGACTCCATATGCAGGGTGTCAGCCTACGAGAAGCTGCGCAGGCTGGCCGATAGTTTCTTTCTTTATTTTCAGCTTCTGGCGCCCTCTAGGTATCTTTTTTGACTATTAGTTAAAATTTAAGTTTTAAGTTTCGGTGAAAACATCAATACCGGGTTATTTACTATCTTTGAACCCCCCATCATCGACTTCGAACTACGGGATCGAAATCTTCCGATTTCTGGATTATACGGGAATTAAGCCTTTTTTCAGCTTTTTCCCGTTACAGCAAATGGCCTCTTGTTTGTATGGGATAAATGGACATATTGTGGCTACAGTGCCACTGGAGGATGGAAGAACGATTAATTCTGAATGGTACCCAACCATGTGTTTGCCAGAAGTCTTTGGAGAATTAAGAAAAAACAACAAGCGACGCAGGATCATTTTTCGCCACGACAGTAAGAGCTCTCACACATCGGCCCAAACATCTCAATATTTGACCGGTCAAAACATCAAATCGATGGGTCATCCGCCGTAAAGTCCTGATTTGGCACCCAATGTGGTCAACGATTTTCGACGCCAGAAGAAGCGGTGAATGCGTTCAAAATGCATGTTTTGGAGATACCTCAATTGGAATGCGAAAACTACTAGAAAAATTAATTCATGCGTATGCAAAAGTGCATCGATTATCGCGGAGAATACTTTGAAAAACAATAAAACCATTTTCAATGATAAATAAATTTGTTTTTATTGATTATTCCGGATACATAAATAGCAACCCTCGTACTACTTAAACCTGACGGGTGCATCCTGTTTTACCAAAAACCTTGCTTAAACTACGCTATTAAAAATCTGACATTATAGGCAATTTTAATCTTTAATAAAAAAGAAAATTCGACTCAAATGTAATAATAAAAGACAAGACAGAGCTTATTGGAACCCACAGAGGAGGTTAACCCTTTCATCATGAGATTAGGCGATCTTAAACCAGCAAAATAGCTTTATTCCACTTACGCCGGAAGAAGTGCACGTAGCTGTTCCTGTAATTCTACAATCCTAATTGTTTCTTCAAAATAAAGAATTCAGATTTCATTAGTTGTGCTAAGATTGTAATAAATGGATTGAGTTATTTGTTTTTATGATTGCAACCATTTGATGAACTTGTTTGATTTAATAGTAAAGTGCCTTGCATTACTTCTTATCTATTACACAACTGTGTCTTCTACTGGTACGATGTTAAGAATCACTCGAAGTTGTAATACTCCTAGTTTCTAGTAAAAAAATATTTTTTTAATTCTTTAATAAAAAGAAAATAAAGGAAGTATGCCACTTGAATGGAAATTTTCAGACACCAATTTTGTAGATTAAAGAAACCCTGGGCTGTTTTTAAGATCTTCTTAATCTTTTCGTAACAATGTTTATTTTTAAGATAACTTGCTTTTTGTTTGTTTATCTGCTCTTGTTCAGTCGAATTTTATGCGCTTATTTCAACAAATGCTTTTATTTTACGTGTAGGTAACATAAAGTAACAATAACCTTTAAGTTTTTATTACAAAAGACGGCAAATTCTTTTATATCATAAAATAGTTTTTACTACATTCACCATCAACTTTATTTCAATAAATAAACACAAAGAATAAGCAGCCATTTAAATCTAAAATGTAATTTAATTTCATGAAAGGCGCACAAAAATCATTCCGCAATAAAAACATTTATTATTAGATAAATTTCCCCCTTTTATACTTTTACACCTACAATAAAAAGAATGCGTGGGTGTCGTCCGTATAAATTGAAGTCGAGGCAGGGGTTTGTTTTTCTTATCTCCTAACATTCTTTAGATCAAATCCCACATTTCATTCGTAAAAAGGAAAGAAAGATCTCTCTCATGCGCGTTCCTGACAAGCAACACGAATTGCAAACTTTTTCAGGGTCACAAAATCGTATCAATAAGTAGATTTTTTTTACATGTGACATATTTGATCAAGAAGAGAGAGCATCAACACCGAACCGAGGAAACACGAAATGTATAATTTATTTCCCCATTGGTTATACGTATGATGGAACAGCGTTTCCTGAGAATTTTACATCTGTTAATAATTACAGAGGGTAATCATTTCCCAAGTGAAAATTCACACTTTCCCATTTTAATCCTGACTAAAGGTTATTTTTGTACGCATTTTATGTATCGTGAACTTTTGATCTACAAGATTAACATATTTACATCGAAGAAACGAAATAAATCTTAAAGAACTCAATTGAAATACCTCGACGAATTTTAATAAACGTCTCCACTTGAAGAAGCTTTACAAGAACGCTAGAGGGATTTCTATTAGGGTCACCATTTTATTTTCTCGTGATTTTATCCTTCTACTGCAGAATTCTGGTATTATTAGTGTCGGGAATTTTCTTGTGTACAACGAAAGCGTTTTATAATAGAGTTATAGAAATGTATGGAATCCTCTCCTATTGAAATGGAAAAGTACTGGAAAATCTGACTCTGTTTGAATAAAACTTTTCTCCTCTTTAACGATTCTGAAAAAGAGTAGTTGAAGAAAAGTTTAAAAAAAAACTTTTGGTTTGTCAGTTGTCAAGCTTCAAGACACCCACTGTATTGTAACGCTTTTTCCCCAACGGCAAAGAAATTTCCACCAAAAAAGAAAATGTTATTTATCATTTGATTACGTTGTTAACAGCTTCGTTGCGTTAAAGCATATAATGAGAAACATTCATTATTATTGTCTAGCAAATGGTTACCGCTTTTTAGAGAAATTGATGAGAAGAACTAGAGAATTGTGTGAAATTTAAATTGACTTGTGCCCTTCAAATAAATAGAGTTTTCAAATTATTTGGCGCGTGAAATGTAATACAATTTGTGGAGCGTCTTTCATAGAACAGATTTGTTGTTACAGGTAGAGACTGGATTTGTATGCAATTGATGTTAAATATGCGCATAATTTTGAAGTTAGATTTATTTGACTGTATATTGCTTTAAGCTAAACGCAATACATAAGGATTTGTTACGATCGTTGTTTGTTGACTTTTGCGTGAAATTGAGAATCTATGCAAACTAGGCTGTTGTATTTGCATACATCTCAATTAGAATTAAGAAATACAGAACGTCTTTATACTTACAATTGCATCGTGTTTTTTTTACATATTTTAGTGTTTGATGGACGCTTTTGCTGTAAAGAGCCAATTCACTTCAAACTAACCGGTCTGATAACATCGGCAAGCTGACACATTCGGAGATAAGCTTGCCTAGGAAAAATACCGCGGTTAATCCCGAAGTCTGAAGATATCGAATAGAAAAGCACTGACCTTGTTTTTTCGTTTTTAAGTAAAGAAGATTTAATTCCCAGGCTACAAATTGAGATTTTGGATAAATAATTTATCGATTTTACTTTACAATCTTATCTTATTCTGTCTGTTCACTTCAATGTCAAATCTAACTAATAGTCAAAGCAATAAAGCTCTGCGAAATTTTCAAGTAATGTCAGCTCTTCGAAGCTCTAAACCTAAACCTAAAGCACACAAACCCGCTCAACTTTTCCAACGTCAGAATTCACCTTCGTATTGCGTAGCCTGTTGCGTATACGTATACCTCACTCATAGTCCGGTGAGAACTGTCAAGTTCCTTATCCATTTTGCACATGCGACAGTTAGGTTGCTTTAACATAACAACAAAGGAATTACATCAAATCGTTTTGAAATACATACAGCGATCTACTTCATAAAATCCAATAGTTGGAAGCACCAAATTAAGATGCAGTGCACACATTCACGATAACTAATAAATTCTCAGAAGAAATAATAAGATAGCCCAATGCATACCTTTCTGAAGTAACAATAAGTTAAGTAATTTAAGTTTGCCAGAACTAGACTTAACTAAATCTGACTTACATCTAAATCCTAAGTCCTATTTCAAGTCACATTTTCCGTTTTGACACATGAGAACGCAAACGGAAAAAAGAAAACGGTATGAAATTACAACCAAAAGTACAATTTGTTAACAGAGTCGTTAAGTTAGAAAATCAAGTTGCAGCGGGAAGGGATGAGATAAGTATGAAATACACTCAAAAAGCAAAAGTTCTTCGCAGTTTTGCTATCAGTCAGTAAAAGGAAGAGAAAAGACCCTGATACTACACCCTACCGTCAACACAAAATTAGCTTTCTTCCTCACCATCTCGGGATGTCGGACACAGGTGGGTTTTACGATAAAAGCTAACTATCGTCTTAAACTTAAAAGAAAAATAGAGAAATAAGTAAAATTATTGGGCACAAATAACGAAAGTTCAGTCCATACAGAGACACTTCCGCCATAAACCGTCTGTTCGGACCTTAATATGCATACAAATCGATTTTTATTTTTGCTTATTATTTAAGGAGCGGTATCACTTAGTTGGTGGCATAGTAAGGTTGTTTATGTACTCGGCCGCAGCTTTAACACGTTGCGCTTATCGATACTACTACTTCTCTATAGTGACGTAGTTCATGCGAAACAACTGGTTTGTTAGCAGCTCGAGACGTTTCGAAATCCTTTACCTGTATACATCTTACATGCACGCATCCTTTTTCCCATCTTCTTGCTTATTATGAAACTCGAGAGAAACGTACTGTATACAAGAACTTTTTTAATAGCTGCTTTAATAGTATTAAGGACAGTAAACATGTTAGGTTTAGTAACAATCAAGCGCAGGTTCTTTCTATAAAAGGTAACTAAAGAGACTGGATCACTCTTTTCATTCAATTTAAACTCCAAAAATTTGATTAAACAGACCAGACACATAGACACAAACAGATGTTAATTCATACATGTGACAAGCTAAAACATAATTAACAAGACCCGATAGATGGTTGTACATTCCATTCAACAAACAAAGAATTACAATAACAAAAACAGAAATACTGTAATAGTAATAATATATATAAAAACACCAAATAAAAATCGAACAACAGAAAAAATTACTTTGCCTCCCGCTCAGGTACAATCGTCAACTTTTGGCCATAAAATGAGGGTCGAAAAACCTACTTTTGAAAGTAGCACCTGAAGCTAAAGTTCACTCTTTAGTCTTTTGCAATGATGTCATTACTTGGTAACTTTACGTATGTCTCAGATTAAATCAGACACGAACTTAACAACCCTGAAAGTAACTAAAAAACATAAAAGCACCTTCGTCTAGGTGTTTAGGCTGTCGATTAATAAATTAGTTAACGCGATGCCTTTTCCCATTTTGTTTTCTGTCTTTATTGTTTAACTGAAACCAAACGAAGAGTAAGATTGTGACGTCAGCACAAAAGAGTAAAAATTCAACCATTGTATTCACGTTTCCAGTTCAATCTATGCTATGCAAAGCAAAACATGCAAAGTTGCACTTGTTTTTCATCTGAAGTATCTGAAGAATATAACTTTGTTGCCATACGTTGTATCTTGCGATTCCGAGGTCTTCGATTTTCTTTCTCCATTCTAATTTGCTTTACGACTTTGTATCTGGCGATTATGAGGTTTTAAATCTTTTTCTTCCTTCTAACCTGCTCTATAACTTTGTATCTTGCGATTCCGAGGTCCTCAATTTTTTGTCTCTCTTCTAATCTCCCTTATGACTCTGTATCCTGCGATTTCGAAGTCTTCGATTCTTTTTCTCCCTTCTAATCTGCTTAAAGACTTTGTATCTGGCAATTTCGAGGTTTTCTGTCTTTTTCTTCTTTCTAACCTGCTCTATAACTTGGTATCTCGCGATTCCGACATCTTAGATTTTCTTTCTCCATTCTAATCTGCTTTACGACTTTGTGTCTTATGATTTCGAGGTTGTCGACCTTTTTCTTTCTATTAACCTGCTCTATAACTTTGTATCTCGCGATTTAGAGGTCCTCGGTTTTTTATCTCCCTTCTAATCTGCTTTACGATTTTGTATCTTGCGATTTTCAGGTTTTCGATCTTTTTTTTCTTTCTAGCTTACTCCATAATTTTGTATCTCGCGATTCCGACGTCTTCGATATCTTTCCTCCCTTCTAACCTGCTCTATAGCTTTGTATCTTGCGATTCCGGCGTCTTCGATTTTCTTTCTTTTTTCTAACCTGCTCTATGACTTTGTATTTTGCAATCCGGGGTTTTTTGGACCTTTTTCGGCCTTCTAACCTGCTGTATGACTCGGTATCTTGCGATCCCGAGATCTTTGATATTTTGTCTTGCTGCTAAGGTTCTTTGTAGCTTTGTGTTTTGCGATTTTGAGGTTTTTGATCTTTTTCTCCTTTTTAACCTACTTTATGACTTATGATCCCGAGTTCTTGGTTCTTTTTCGATCTTCTAACCTGCTCTATGACTGTATATCTTGTCATTTCGAGTTTTTGACTCTTTTTCTGCCTTCTAACCTGCTGTATAGCTTTGTATCTTGCGATACCCAGTTCTTGTATCTTTTTCTCCCTTCTAACCTGCTCTATAGCTTTCTATCTCGCGATTCCGATATCTTCAATTTTCTTTCTTTTTTCTAACCTGCTCTATAACTTTGTATCTAACAATCCGCGGTTCTTGGATCTTTTTCGGCCTTCTAACCTGCTGTATGACTCGGTATCTTGCGATCCCGAGATCTTTGATTTATTTTGTCTTGCTGCTAAGGTTCTTTGTAGCTTTGTGTTTTGCGATTTTGAGGTTTTTGATCTTTTTCTCCTTTTTAACCTACTTTATGACTTATGATCCCGAGTTCTTGGTTCTTTTTCGATCTTCTAACCTGCTCCATGACTGTGTATCTTGTCATTTCGAGTTTTTGACTCTTTTTCTGCCTTCTAACCTGCTGTATGACTTTGTATCTTGAGATTCGGAGATCTTCTATTTTTTCTGCTTCGTAACTTGTTCAATGACTCTATTAAGTCCCTCGTAACCAGGGCTGATGAATTTCGTTTACCTAGACTGCAGAAATACTTTTGCATGCCGAATGTGCTACTTTATTGTCCAGAATTACGTTTATAATTGAAAGGAGTTTGCTATATTTGGTATTAGGCTGCTGCAATTTTACAATTCGCATATTTGCAATTTGTTTATTATTTGGAATGAATGCGTTGTGATAGTAGAATAAATGGGTTTGTGTATATTTTTTTGTGTTAAGATTTTTTTTTAAAACGGTAAAGAGGTTTAGTTGTGTATTTTATTTATGCTTTTATTTAGCACGGATAGTATATATCGTGTATTGTGCTATAAATAATGTACGATGCAAGATACAATTATTGTTTTATATTATGCATTTTATATTATATTATAATATAAGCTGTATGGAATATAATTTTACAGCAAATAAAAAGCAATTATCGTGTAGCATAATATAATCGTAGTCCTGATTTAACGTTGTTTCAGAGATAGCGCGGCGCGAGCTTTATATTTTTTACTTTATCTGTAACTACATACGCGTAAAACAGTTTTGTTTACAGCTCTTTATCTAGTAAAAAAAGAGAAAGAAAATTATGGTATGCTGCAAATTATTCGAAACATCAAAAATCAAATTGTAGCTATTTTAAAGCCAGCACCCTCCACTCTGATTTCGATTTTCTCGGTATCCGCTCCAGCAAAAAAACTTTTATTGGGTAACACATTTAACAAATAATTAGCAAAAAATTCGTCAAAATGAAAAAGTAAAATTTTCACATTGGCGGTGCTAGCTTAACTGTTGAGTTTACTAGAGTTTTATTGTTTGAAATCATTCGTACCTCTTACCCTCAAATCCAAGGCTCATCGACAGTACGAGCTAGCGTTGGGCATAACAACCTGCCCTACCTTAGGAAAAGCGTGTAGTTATGAATGTTAACATAATAATATCCCTCTTTATTCCTAGATATTTCTGTCAAACGCATTCCGCCAACACTAAATTGTTCTCAATAAAAACGTATTCCCAGCCTTCTCTCTCGCTGTATGGCTTCGGCCATTTTTTTAGAAATTCCCAAATCTTTTTATTGTAAACTGTTTAAATAGCGTCCAATTAGACTCAATTCATTGGGGACTTTGGCTAACATGATTCTAAAAAATTGGAAACATTAGTAGAATAATACATATGCAGAGGAGTTCAGTTAAGAGAAACTTAATAATTATATCTGGATATAAAACTTTCAGTTTCGCTATCTTATCTAATCTAAATGAAAATGAACATGAACTGGCCTGCACTTTCTCAGATAAAAAACCTAAACATGAACAGGGAAACTAGAACTTCTGATAGAACTGTTGTTTATTATTATAGGGTATATTTTAATTAAGCAACTAAATGATATACAAATAACTTCCATAATTCAAAGCTTTCTCCGACAATATTGAATTAGTTTACACGCAGCGATAATTTTTTGTTAATATAAAATCTTGGTTTCGAGGAGAATCATTTTATGTTTCATTTCCAAAATTTAAATCTTTACTCTTACGCACCAAAGCGAAAACCAGCATTAAATTAAATGTAGTAACGACGATGTTTAAGGGCATTGCGTTTGCAGAGTGTTGGTGCGGAAACTGGAAACGACGACAAGATTTATTTTATAGAAAGGGACTGTAAAATGGAATTTTTGATGCTTCCATTCTTAACACGTACTAACTGAAACGTTTGACAAATTATATATCATTTCATTTACTGTGAGATCGTTAACGTTTCGCTAATACGAAGAACGATAACAAAAGGAAAATGTTTTGTTGTATTTTTGAATTGAAATAAAGGAAAACTTTACTGCGCTAATTAGTTGAAATAGAAGCAATTGTTAATGTAGATATCAATGTTATAAATTCAAACTAACTTCTGTTTTAATAAACCAATGCAAATATGCCTAATTTTGGTAGTTGTCTCATTTCTGTTCTAATACATTAATTTCCAGAAATTACCACCTTCTCAGCTACTTTTAGTATATATTGCTTCCATTAAGAAAATGGGCATCTGAGAATCCTTTTAGACCTCATCCTATTTCCAAAGTGGGATCACTGATGGCCCCTTAATTTTATACCGTCATCAGTTTGAAAAAGATCCGTAATTACTACATCAAACTATAGTTTTTACTCAAACTCATCGGTTATTAATTGCAAGTTCTAAATTTAAAAATGAATATTTTAAAACTAACAACAACTGTGAGGATTATTTTATTTTTTTTAAATAGAATTTAAAGACGTAAGAGCCTACTTCTTGTAAATGTTCTTTCGTTCTTATAACTTTCATAATTCATCTTTGTAATGGTTCGATTATTTACGTAGATTGCGTGTACTAATAATCTTTGTACGTTCCTATCTATATTTTTCGCTTTATTAAGATGAAAATAAATTTATCGAGAGAGACGTTTTATCATGGTGACCCAATTTTACTTTTTACGCTCCAATCGAATAGTTTGCACACCGAAAGCTCAAATTATGAAATCCCTGGGAAGATTACCTAATCTACACCAAAGAGTTATTTACGTTTGGCATTGGTATTGATAAAAGTTTTCTCATTTTGATACTAATTTCTTCATTTATTATCTGCTGTATCTGTTATTCCGACCAGAGTAATTGCTTGACTTTTTGGAATACAACAACGACCAGCTATGTCTATGTTTGCTAGGTTATTTGATAACTCCTACTTTCTAAATGTTCTTTATTTAATTTGCTTAGCATACAATGTCGTTATTATTTTTCACTAAGTATAAACTGACTTGATCTTATTTAAAATGTGTAGTAATAGGATTTTTCGTGTTTCAAGTATAATTCTCGTTTCAATATAGGGAAATTTTTCTTTATCTTATTGTTCTTTAGGTAAATGAGACTTATTTGAGTCACCAGTCTGTTTTAGGGTTAGAGAAAAGAAGAACAGAAGGCTCCCAATCAAACCTCGAATCTAATTTGATGAAAAGCTCTGTGGAATCCTTTTTTATATTATGTTTCGGGTTATCAATTTTTTTTTATGTCGTGGTTATGGAATTTTATCTTTTAACTTTGAGTGTGGAATGTGTCAGCTAACGTCAGTACTCAGGAATGGTTTGACGTAAAAGGTGAGGCAAAATTTTAACTTTTATCATAAATGCCAGTATAGTATCAGCACTAAAAAATCCGACAACAATTGTATGGTTTCCAAAAAGGATTTTATAACCGTCGATATGCCAAAATAATCTAACAAAATTTATATAAACTGAAACAGTTGTAATTATTGATTTTTTTCATTACTGGTGTAAATGGTACACATGAGATCGTCTCAGTTTTGTTTTGAAACTTAGTGAAACTACTTTTGAGATGTCTACTATTTCAGGGGGTGTGTATAGTAGATCTTGGAACATATCTATGTTTTGTGCTCAATCAAATTGTTTAATTAGCAAAAAAAGCTCTTAATAATCGTAGGAGAAAAATATTTGTAAGTGATAAATTTAAATAGAATAAAAATAAATTGACTAAACTAAACAATAAAACTTAACAAAAGCAGAGAAGATTCTATCAAAATCAAATAAAATGAGATAATAGAAATAGACGTGGAATCTCGTGTAAACATCGAGAATCTAACAAATTCTAACAAGTAAACTTTAAAGCCAAAAACTATTTAAAAGACCAATTATTAATAAAAATAAAAAAGTAGCCTTAGGAAGTCTAGAATTAGATAACAATTAAAATAACAATAGTTACTGTCCGATGGTCCTTCCACAGCTGTGTAAGGGTCGGAGAAGATTCGAGCTGAAAAAACTTTTAACAACCAACACCGTTATCTAAAAAATTATTTCTTAAGTAAAAAAAATCAAATTAATAAAAATAAGGGTCGCCCTGAAGGAGCTCCCCGGATTATAAAACAATTTTAAGAAAATCCCACGAAATTACGTCGCGATCCAAAAAAACTCCTGAATTTTCAAAGCTTAATTTATAATTCAGACAAAACTATTTCTTTCTATCTTGAGCCAATTTGCTAAATTTATATTAATATTAACTTCATATTCTTCTTCGGAGATCTCCAGCAGTTGACCGACCCAGCTGGACTGCAAGGTTAGCGCCGGATCCACGTCCGATGTGGGCACCCTCTGAATTTTCCCTGTCAAAAGCCTACAGGAGCTAGTAATCTCTAAATTTTTTCAATACCCGGAACGAGCTATAGGATAACAAAAAAACTGTTATGGAAGACACCCTAACAAAACCAGAACCGCTTACCCCCAAATTCACCGGGGCTCGGTACACAAAAATTACTAAAAATAAGAAATGCCGTTTAAACGCGGCTTTCTTGCACACAGCAACGTCTCTTACCTTAAGCTGTTCTGGTCCTTGCTGACGGACTGAGAACTCGAACCTGTTTCCCGAAAGCATGATAATCTAACCCCGAGGTATTGACTTTATGGAACGGTCAATTTTAACCGTTACAAACCTCGATAGCAACGGGAGTAACAATGAGTTTACAAGGCCACCTTATAGTTAGTTCCGTACGATAATCTACAACTAGGACTAGAACAACCTAAGACAATTCTCTTGTATCAAAATGGTGCTAGGGACTGCTGTTTGTTTATTTTCATGGTTCGATGGTAGCTTCACAACGGATAGCCCCATCGAGATTACGATGAGTAGTTTTATAGTACCAGAACGAAAAAGGCTCTTATATACCTGAAATGTTTTGTTTTTTCTTATGGTCCGAATTATCTTGAGAACAAAATGCGCACATTTAAGTTGCTTTCTGGGTTTTCTATACCCAAGTAAAGGTACGGTTTGTTTTGTTCTACCACCTTGAACATTTAGTGATCCCTCATAAGACACGCAACTATAGTGGGAATTTTTGTCCGGTAGTATAGTTTCCTCGAAGGTAGAAGCGCTACAGGCAGAGCATCCTTCTGCAAGTAGCGCTCATCTACTGTAGGAGTCTCGTGATTGCATATGACGGCACGGTAGTCAATATTGTGAATCAATAATCGATCATGGGTCTGATAGATGGTGTTATAAGTGTGTTGCAGAATTATAGAGCATACTGCAGAAGGGTGTCCAGGCAGCGAGGCGCGAGCCTTATAATTCCAATCTGAATTTTTCCCAAGAATGTATATTTTGCAATATTCTCTACGTTAGGAACTGAGTCTCTAGTAGTTCCAGATTAAACGTCAAGATTTTCAATCCCTCGGCGAAGCTCCTAGTCGCTACCCAAAGGACCGCAAATTGGGACAGGTGCATGTCGGAATCCTTAAAGTCGTGACAGTAAAAAATGAATAAAAGAAGCAAAAAGATAGACACTTGGGGTACACCCTAGACAAAACATGCTGACATTGCATGCGATGTTGAAGGATGGACAGTTAGCTGGCGAGGCCCGCTCGATGTCCAGAAGCGTGGTCGCTACGTAGCGTCTAGAGTTGAAAGCTACCGCGATGACGATGTGGAGACGGAGAATAGTGTCCGTAGTAGATCTACCAAAACGGAGTCCGGTCTGACACTCAGGAAGAAGGCTCTAGGTGTTGAGGAATTCTCGGAATTTATTCGCCAATATACTTTCGAAAAACTTGCTTGGGTCAATTTGTGGTTTATCGGGTTTGTGGATCATGATGACTGTTACCTATCGCTAGATGCTGGGTATCCAAAACAGAAACAACAGTTAACAATGAGAAGATACGGAAGGCGATAGCAGCAGTTTGTAGGTGACGGAAAGCTCTTTTGGCAGGAAAATAACTAAGACACGTTTGTTTTATATTTCCAATGCATGTACATACTTTTTGTATTCTTTTTGCCACTTAATTATTTCGCATTGCATGAAAAGGTGCACTTCGACTGGCTGCTCTTGAATACTCTGAGAGTATATGTGTTACTGTTTTGCAATACGTATTGAAAAATGACAGAGATACTCTTAGAACATTCTAGAGCAACCAGTCGAACACGCCATAAAATTTGAAACCCGGTCTGGACCATGGCACCAACCTCTTGAAAAGTACCTTCGTTGTTGCTATAACTTTTTTACCTTGTAGCGGGACACCTTGCAATTTAAGCAACATTTTTGCAAGTAGAATTGAGGACTATCCAATATTTTGCAATACACAATTAAGATGCACAACAAGCATAATAGTTTTGCTCAGTTTCTACAGAAATTTTATTTCAAACAGCAAGATGAGAAACTACTCGAGCGTTCCCAATCTTAGTGTAACGATGAATTTAGTAAAAGCCATAATGTCGGATCAATTGCTTGCTGTAAAAGTATGGCTTTTAAAAGTAGCGATTCATCTTAATTATTTACTATTCTTAAAAACGAGTGATCAGCACCTGATTGAAAAAGCAGTGCTCTATTCACACCGCTTGTCTTGTACTCAGTTTGAGAGAATTTTTTTTTCGAGAATATTATGAGGTTTGCCTGTGATCATAGTATGTATTTGGCACGGTAAGTATAAATAGTAACTAAAAGAGAATCAAAAGTGAAGAAGGTATTTTCACACCAACTGCTGGAAGAAACTTACATAATAAGCATCCAAGTTCCAAAACCTCGTATAGGTAAGAGGATTCTTTATTGCTTATAAGCTAGACAGTTCTTATTGATTGGTAAAACAACCATATTGTAAATGTACATCTAACTTCCAGTTGTAGCATAACTTATTTAGAACGTCAGAAACCAGACTTGGATGATAGATAGGATGCTGTTGTATACATCGTTTTTTACAAATAGGCAGAATTCATCTGATAACACTTCTATACATCTTGCTACCAAGGTCCTGAGTCTTTGGCTTTGTATACGTGAACGTCGAACTCGTTCAAGAAGGTATTTGCGTTTGTCTTTATTAGACCAGACGTGCATGATAGATACAATTCTGTTGTATACATCTTTACCTGATAACACCTTTATAAATCTAATTAGAGAGGACTTGGGTTTTTGGTTTTGTGCATGAATGTTAAACCCGTTGAAGAAGGTATATCAGCATCTCTAGAGGATATCCTCATTTCTTCTTCTATGACTTTTGTAAATAAAGCAAATCTTTAGGTTTCCTGTCACTTACAGAATGACTGGCAACATTAGAGAAAAAACTTGATGCAATCCCTGAGGAAGATGGCTATGCAAGTTGGGATAAGCAGCACTGGTCAATTCTATTTACTGACGAAAAGATTTTTACGATAAACAAGAAAATCAATAAACAAAACATTAGGATAATCTCAACGGTATTTAGAATACTAACAGTAACGATAATGAGTAAATCAGCTCATACAGCATTTGTGATGGTTGCGGCCAGAATTACCGCAGATGGAAAAACTCCTTTAGTATTTATTCATCAAGTCGTCAAAATAGCAGTTGAAGTATACATATCTAATGTTTTGAAATCTGTTGTAGAACCGTAGGCAAAACTGTAATTTATAACCTGAAGATGTTGGTAATATTTCTACACCACGATTATGATACTGTTTGTATGGCTCTTGTCTGTAGTGTTGTAGATGAAACATTAATCAAAACTGATGTACCAACAGAAAATCAACCTTTTCTAGATAGACACGGCAATTATTTTAGCGGTTTCCCCTATTTCTCACTTTTTACTTTATTACTAAAACTGAAAACTTTAGACCCAGGAAAAATGAAATTGAGAGCCTCAAAGAACATTGAAATTTCTGAAGAAAAGCCCACTAGACTTTAAGTTTAGGCAGACCTTCGGCTTATCTCGGCAAAATAGGCATTTAAGAATTGAGATTTACAAGTCTAAAACGCGTTTTATTGGTAACAAGAAATATGAAATAAAAGTGAATTATAAAAGTTAAAAAGAAGGTTATTTATGTGCAATTTAAGATAATTTTAGACAACTCCGCCAAATTTAAGTATTTGCTCAAAGTGATAATGATAAAGATTTTTTTTGTAACGTTCAAGTTTCTTTAATATTCAAAAAGTCTAAAATGCGCTTTAGCATGATATACTGGGAACAAGAAATGCCAAATAAAAAGAAAGTACAGAAAATGGAATAAAAAAGATCATTTAGGTAAAATTCAAGAAAAATGCATATTTTTTGTAATCGATCAAGATTTTTTCTTAAAACTTAAGAGACTTAAATATTAATATGAAATAGGCATTCTGCATACAATCCCAGTTCTACCTATTACGTCCTACAAACCATGTCTCACACTTGCGAATGTCTTCTTAGTTCAGAATTTTCCATTCTTTAGCTAAAGCTGTTGCTAGCTCTTCTGTCTTTGGCATATTCTAGAGTTGTTTGGTCTGTTTATCAGATTTATGCCTGGGTTACGCATTGGCTACTGAAAAGTGTTAATACACACATTCTGTAGGCATGTAAATGACTGGTCTTGGGATCGAGCATTATCCCGCATTAGTAGAAACGTTTCAGTGAAAAACAGCATCATCGGCACTACATAAGGTTCTAGAATATCTAGTATGTACTTTTCTGCAATCAATGCATTTCTTGGAATTATCAGTAATTGACCCTCACCATTACTGGCCCTCCAACAAAGCCTTATATTGTATTTACCTCGACTTCGCTACGTTCTCAAACAGCCACGTAATATCTTAGGTAGTATTTGTACTCTACCGTAAACCCTCCATCTTGCCAGGTTTCTTCCCATCTAACATGTTCGCAAATAAATATTAATCGATTAATTCAGTGATGCCACAGATGTAACGGAGCAGTACATGCTTTTTAACTGTGTATCTTTTTCTTCAATAGCTTGTTTACAGTTCTTTGACTAATTTCAACGTTCTGAACGTCCAGAAAAAGATTCCGTGATTCTTTAACCGCCGATATTTGGTTACGTAGAACATTTAAAAATATTATAATGTACAGAAATATTTGTAATTGTCTTTTATATTTTACAAGCTTTACAAATCTAACTTTTCTATGAAACGGTGGTTTTTAATATTTGTATCTCTATTTAGAAGTTTGTAAAATTTTGTGCAACTTCACAACTACGAAAGAAAAAAATCAATGTTTCTATGAAACTGAAATTTGTACAGTTTGTAGAATATTCTACAAATTTTGTAGTTACAAACTTGTAATAACATTTTTTATGAAATGCGCCCCAGGTGTCAACCGAACATAAAGCATCCGCAAGATTCTTGTCAAGTTTCCAATGCGACTGCTATCTCAATTATTTAGGCATTCTATACGCGCCGAATAGATAAAGTAATCACGTGCAATTTTTGTGATATTCTCACAAAGAGAAAACATTCCCTGAAGTTGACAGGTTGTCTGCAGCGCTTATCTTGTAATAATTATCTCTTCCTTTACACTCACTGAAGTTATGACGTAAAAACTCCATAAAATGGTAATATGGATCTGCTTCATATTCACACCCTTAATAGATATAACTTTGTATCCACATACTTGTAAATATAAAAATTCCATGAATGAGACAGCTTTAACGAGAAATCAGCATAACTTCGTTGGTTATTAAACAAAAATATTGCAACTTCTATAAATCTAACCGGAACGGGAAAGGAAGAGGAGGAGTGATAGAAAAGAGGAGAAACAAGAGGGAAGTCTTTGAGAGAAGCAAAAAATTAGGAAGATCTACGATAAAAAGCTAATGAAAATTAGAAGAGAACATAGAACAGATGATAAAAATACTGAAGAGGATGAGTGATTCGATGGAAGAAATGTCAACTGAGATTTAAAAAAATGAAAAAAGAACAAAAGAAATATGGGGAAGAAGTGAAATGTTTAGAAGCGGAAAATAAAGAAATGGAGAAAACAATAAATAAGATGGAGAATAATTTGGAACGCCTGGAAGATGAAATGTGGTACTACAGAGTCTAAAGAGACATACAAATAATCAGAACGACCTAAGGAAGACTATGGAAAACTTCATGGAAAAAGACCTAAATGCAAAAGTAGAAGTTATGAGCATTGCAGAATTGGGCAACAGAACATGTTTGGTAAGATTAGTAAATTATATAGAAAAATTAAAAGTAATGCAAAACAAGAACAAACTAAGATTGAGATCAGGGGAAAAGTTATTTATTCAGGTTGACCTTTCCAAGAACGACCAAGAAATACAATAACAAATAAGAATGATGGCAAAGAAGAAAAGAGAAAACGGAAAAGAAACTAACATTGGTTTTAAGAAGATATGGATAAGAACGAAAGAATGGAAATGGAATAAAAAGGAGGGAACTGAGAAGGTAAGTAAACCCCTAAACTCAAAAAACCAGGAAGTGGAAACGACAAAATCAAGGAAACAGACCAGGCAACAAAATGGGCAATGATTAAAGAGAACATAAATACATAAATAAAGAAAGGAACAGAGATAACACAAAGATGTTAACGGTGAGAGAAGAAAACGACAAAAAAAGAGCAAGGCAGAAAGAAACAGTTGTACATGTGGAAACGTGGAACGTAAGAGGAATTTATGAGGAGAGCGTAGTGAAAAACCTAATCAAAAAACTAAAAAAGTACTAAATGGAAATAGTAGCCTTGCAAGAAACATATTTGATAGGTAACGAAATACAAGAAGTGGGAAACCATATACTGTTTAAAAGTGGAAGTCAGACAAGAAACTTCGAAACAGGTTTCATAGTTGACCGGAAACTAAAAGAAACAATAACAAGTTTTGTAGAGATATCAGACAGAATGTGCGGAATAAGAATAAAAGAGCGAGACAAAAATTTGTTTATTTTAACAAAAAGGTAACAGGTAATAGCAACATGAGGAATCAAATAACAGCGGATTGAGACTAATCGAATTACCAATTGAAAACATAAAAATAATGAGCCCCTACTTCCAATGCAAAGATATTCACAAAGCAGCGTAGACAGTCCCAAGAAGAAACACAGCAAACCAAATCGAGCATGTATTGATTCAAGAAAAATACGCCAATCTAATAACAAAGATAATACCGAGGGACAGATCATTTTTTTGTTGGACTAAAATTAAAACAAAGAAAAGCAGAAGGAAGAAAACAAAACGAACTACCAGGAAATAAGGTACAATATACAAGACTTAAATCAAGACATAATAGAAAAGAAATATACTGTAGAGATAGAAGAAAGCTTTAACAGACAATAAAGAACCCAAAGAAGCAGTATAGATGAAAACTGGAAAACCATAGAGCAGACAGTAGCAAGAGCAACAGAAAAACACAAAAATAAAAAGAAGACAAGAGGAAAAAAATGGTTAGAGGAAGAACGTGAGAGGGAAATAGAACAGAAGAAAGTACTGATAATGAAAATGCTACAAACAAGAAACGAATAAAACATAAGAAAATATAACAATCAAAGAAAGAAAGTTAAACAACTATGCCACTCAAAAAAAAGAGAACTGCTAGAAAACCAGATAAAAACCATGGAAGGAGGATTTCAGTGAAAAGAAATAAGAACTTCTACAAAGACATAAGAAACTTAAGAACAAAGAACTATGACTTGATACGAGTATATAAAAGATCAAGAAGGTAACTTTATTGAAGGAGAGGAAAAAAATTGGAAATTCTAAATGAAGAAACAAGCGGGAGTCAATAAGAAAGTGAAGAGGAAACGCTTGGTAATAAAACCTCAAATAATGAAGAAATAAATATACCAACGAGAGAAGAGATAGAAGAATAAAAACAGTAAGAGTCCAAGGAACAACGGAGTCACTAAAGAAAACTTAAAATATGGAAGAAACAAACCAGAAAAAGAGATCTACAAACAAGTGTGCCAAATCCGGGAAACAAAAGAAATGCCGAATACTTCAAAAGGGTCTAATCTTGCCAATATTTAAAACGGAGACAGAGGAAACTGCGAAAATTACCGAGGGATCGCACTATTAGACGTCGCTAATAAGAAAAAGATTAGAAAAATACATGGAAGAAAAGCTTGGAGAGTACCAGAGGGCTTTTACAAGATAGAGAGGGACAATCGAGCAAATTTTCACTTTGAAACAGATTATGATTGGGAGTTATGAATATGATGTTCCAGCACATGCGCTCTTTGTGAATTTTATAAATGCTTACTATACGGTAAATAGGATAAAACTGATGAATACATTAAGAGAATTGGAGATCCCCAAAACGTTAATAAACTTAATGAAAGTGACACTGAAAAACACATTTAATAGGATGAAAGTCAAAGGAAGAATTAGTGAGGCTTTTAAAACACAACAAGGACTGAGACAATAAGAAGACCCTCCATCGACAATTCTATTTAACCTAGTTCTAGAGGACATAATAAGAAAAAAACGGGTTAAACTGAAGAACAGAAGCCACCAGTGTTTAGAAAAAGCAGAAAAAAAATGGTACAGGTAATATAGAAAAAACCAAATACATGAAATTAAAAAACGGATGTCAAAGCAAAAACAACTTCCAGATGTATACACAAGAAGGAACAAAAATAGAATTTGAAGAGGTGAAATCTTTTATGTACCTGGGAGTGCCGATAGACAATAAATGCCAGAAGGGAAAAGAAATAGAACTAAAAATAGCCAAAACCGCCAACTGCGCAGGGGGATTAGGGAGGTTTCTAAGAAATAAAAAACTGTCAAAGCAGACAAAGATAAGAGTATACAAACCAATACTAAGGCCAACACTAACCTATGAGTGCGAGACATGGATTATGACAAATGAGACGAAACAAAGGTTGGAAACTTGGGAGGGGAACATACCAAGAAAAATTTTCGGAGGAAGACAAACAGAACTGGGACGGGAAAGAAGATCGAACGAAGAACTATACGACCTACACAACGATACAAACATAAGCAATTTTATAAAAATGAGATGACTTCAACGGCTGGGTCATTTTGAAATGATGTCAGATGAAAGAAATGCACGTGATTCTTATATTTGCTGGCTTCGAAAACTTGTAACGGGCCTGTGCTCAAAGGTATGCACAAGTCCCGTCCAGACCAATGGTAGATGTTAAATCCCGTAGCTCATGCCGCAGATGGGGTGGATTCTCAAATAAACTTGGCTAATCTCTCACAAAGAGAAGCTCACCGTTTTCCAAAACTCTTATTAAACTAATAGATGGTCGTAAAAGAGGGCGCCAGCAGTCGTAGATCGAAGAGTTCTGATGGTCTGTCACGCGACTACTCGTGAATCCGACACCCTGTATATAGGCCTCTTACGAAACCTCACCCTGTGTGTAACTTACCTCGTGGAAGCTCTATTAAAACTCGCTCTGACGTTTCACCAATGAGACTCAATACACAAAATAAACACTGTATAAGCACTTGATTTGTCTTACTTAATTTTGCTAAGGAAGTCCTCTGAAGACTTTTTTCTTTTAAAACGATACAAGAGAGAAATGCCAATTCAATATTTACTTCTCTCTTGAGCGAAGATATCTAGTCGATAATTGAAATTTGGAATATACACTACGTGCTTTTTGATAGCCAAAAGAACAAAATAATGAAATTAAGCTACTTGGCCTGGACCAGAGATCCACTTACAAAAACAAAAATACAAAAAGTCGACCTTACTTACATTTATTAAAACAATAATGATAATAAAAAAATGAATCAAACACACACAAACAAAAATACAAAAACAATAACAAAATAACACTAAAAAAGAATATCAATAAGAGGCATAAATTAATTTCTGTTTGGAGAACAGAGTCGATAAAATAATGAAAAAAAAGAAACAAACTATAAGAAAAACAAATTATTACAATAAACAAAGCAAAATGATTCTGTTACGTTAAAATTTTAAAATAGACCACAAAAGATCAAAATTCAAATATTAATTAACCCGACTAAGGTAAACTTGACCATAAATTGTTAAATATTGACAACTGAACATTACATTTAAGAACAAAGAAATGATTGCCAAGTTAGTAATTTTGTTGCAACAATTTATCAAACACCAGCTAAAATTACCTGGGAACGTTCCTGTTACAAATTATTTAAAAAGTTACTTGTAAAAATTATGATTCAATAAAACAATACGAAACTGATCCTGTCTAAGCAAAGTTTTCGTATAAAATATTTCACAAAGTTCGACGTTCTCCTAGTCTTTAAACATTAAAATTCATATAATAAAACATAGCAGGTTTTCTTTCTTACTCATACAGGAATTCTTTCTTCCAGAAGGTATGTGCAGACCTCTGTTTTCCGACGAAAGGCAGCTAGATCCAATAATTGAGAAAACTTTAATTTCGACGAACAACCACTTATTTTACGTTAATCACAAAAAAAAACATAAGAACAAAATCCAGGCGTTTACACACAATTTTATAAACGAAAATCACTGAGTCTCAAGCTCTATTAAAATTTTGTGGAGCTTCCAAAATGTAGTATACACACAGATGCTACACCAACGGGGCCAAAATGATTGCGTTCCTACCCTCTACAATTTCTGCTTCCTGGAGGACACCAGCGTAATTATATTTGGGTTGTACATTCCCCACGATAACGAAATTTATAAGCCTTGCTGTTGGCAAACAAACCACTTTCTTCCGCGACTATTGCGCGTCTCTGACACGAAGAAATTACGATTTCTCCAGTCCGATCTCTTTTTTCTAAGAGGGTCGCTTCACTTAATTTGGTTTGAATCCAATTAGGGGATGTAGAGGTAAACGTCGAAAATTACCACACGTTGGTTCGAGTACGCAGCTTTTATCGTACTGCCTAACCTCTGCGTTTTTTGTTACGCAGTTCGTACTTACGGAAGTGGGGTTAAAAAGTCGGATATACACCCTAACAGATTAAGACATTAATACTCTTTATGCGACAATGGAAAATTTTACTTGTAGATTCGCTAGTTTAAATTTGACTTCCCCGAGACTGTGTGACTGCAATATTGCAACTAATGATTCTGGGAATTTGATATTGGAAATCCACGAAAGACACGTCTACTGGAGTCTAGGTGTCGAGACCACAAAAATATTAATTCTTTAAAATAACATTAGAACAAACATTCGTTTAATGAAACAATTTAAATATTGCGCGTCAAGAAAACAAATATCCGAACGAAATTGAAAAACAGGGGCGGATTTAGTGCGAATTTTAAAATAACATTACAAACTGATTCATATTTTACTGATGATGCTAGCCTCGAGTCGTGCAAATGTCTACAATTTAAAAGCTTTTTAACTTAACTACAAAGCTTGACTCTTTTGCTTTGTGAAGCCTATTCAAAATATACGATGAATATCTGCCAATTTTATTGGTCTTGTTTGTTCTTTATGCTGTCGAATCCATCTGGTCTTTTGTGATTTGCAGGTATGCAATTTAAATTTGTTCTTCAGAGTTTTGTCCTTGACCAGAATATTTCTTTACGAAATCTTCTTTTTCTATGTCAGTTTACCAGTTGCTGATGTTACTGTATCTTCAGAATTCTTCCTATACTCTTTGTTTTTTCTTCACCACTTAAAAGACCTATACCTAAAGTGAATTTAGTAACGTGTTGATGATGATCATTAATACTGCCTCACCTATTTTCCATTTCTTAGAGGTTTGATCCCTGGATAGTTTTACTGAGATTCTAAATTCTAATAAATGTCTGACATTGAATTCAGTACAGATTTTCTTAGAATTCCCAATCTATGAAATTTTATATCTCAAGATAATTTGTATTTGAAAATAATTAAAAATTAATCAGTTAGTTTTTAACTGAAAATATATACTACATTACGTTTGAATCTCAAATTTCTCATTTACTACCAAGGCCGCTAATTAAGTTTAATCCGGTGTAATTAAGTTAGATTTAAAAGTTTTTTATTTCGTTCTATATTACATAACCTTGACGTCTAATCCAATAAACTGATATTAAATTTTGTTTGTAATAAGTATGTCAATAACAGAATCTGTTGTTGCCGCGTAGTAAAGGAAATTAGTAAACGGAATTAGGTTTGTTGTTTAAAATCAAGGAAATAAAGCTTTGACGTTGTTTAACAAAGAAAAAGTAGAAACTCGAGGATTGCATATTTAATTTCAAAAGCATTGAAGGTTCTTTTTTCAAAACAAATATTCCAGACAGAAAATAATTTGTAATTTCAGAACATGACTTTATTGCATGCAACGTAATTGGAAAACATGAAACCTCTTCCAATTGCAAATGACCAACCAACTTTGAATCTTTAATTAGATTAGATAAACAATTGCCTAACTTATAATAAAATAATAAGCGGTCAGGTTCGGTTTCCAATAGCAATTTAGATTCGTGATTGAAATTCTGATCTAACTGTTAGG
>VTPC01007265.1:0-23413 GCA_011009095.1 Ignelater luminosus
AAATTCTCAAAAGCTTACCACGATTTTTATATTTTGCCCTTCATTTCGCTTTTCCTTATTTGTTAATCAATAAAAGTCGTTCAATCTAATCAAAACACTTATTGATTAGCTACATATTCCAAAATACTTATTTTACGGTCTAAATAATCTTCTTTTCCTTATTTTTTATGTAAAAAATAAAAATGGAGCTTTGGTAAAGTAGCGCACGTGGTGCAAAGTTCATCTAATTCATACAGATAAACACATAAATCCGATTTGTAATCAGGGCATGCATTGCATGCATATGTACATATCTTATAGCATCTTCCAAATAAACATTAAAAAGAATTTTGTTAACAATATCTGAGATGAACTTTTGCACCAAGTGTGCTACTTTACCAAAGCTCCATTTTTATTTTTTACATTTTTACATTAAGATTTAGATTATAAAATGAGTATTTTGCAATATTTATCTAATTATTAAGTGTTTTGAATTAGATTGGATCGACTTTTATTGATTAACAAATAAGAAAAAGCAAAATATGAAAATCGTGGTAGGATATTGAAAATTTGCATACGGGTAAAAAATTGCAAAAAAACATTTTTTTTCTTATGACTTACTTTAAAATTCGGTCAAATAAGTTCATCTTTTAAACATTTTTTCTGAATATGTCAAATTTGACAGATAATGGACACCACATGATTACTTTTGATTAGGTCATTTTTGATTCTGGAGCAAGCAAAACCTATGCCGGAAACAAATTTTCCATAAGTCATTCAATAAAGATTTTTTTCCATACGCTTCAGACTTTTTGGCGGACACTGTATATATGGAGATTATTTTTATTTTCTAATTGATCACAAGCAGTAAGTTTTGATGTAGAGTAGCAACAGATTTTTATATTGTTGGTAGTTTTCAAGAGAAACTTACACCAACGCACATTATCTGCATTTACATAAATTTCATTTGTCCTAGTATATCGTAGATTTTCAGATTATCTGGTTTAAATCAGCTGCAGCTTGCTTCATACAGTTGCTTTCCAGAAGAAAAAAGGCCGTGTATGTCACAAGAAGAAACTGGGACAAACGTTCTTCTTTAATTCTTAAAAAAAATACCACAATTACACTTGATGTTCTAAGTAACATCCAGTTCTATTCTTAAAGTAATTTAAGATACCTAATAGTATATTACATTGCGAGGGAGGTCAGTAAAATTTACCCTGTGGAGCATGGAAGTTTACTACCCAGAGCAAATCACTTACCCTTCTTATAATGTACAACTTCTACTGCCATCTTCAATTTAATAGAAACTTCAATCGTAACCTTTTATGATATTTGTCACACAATATAATTTGTTTCTTAAATGTTAGATATTATTAGTTGTTGCTATGGAAGCAGCATACAAAATTACTTACCTCTCTAAAGAAGTAAGTTTCACGTATCTGCCTGCATATGCAGTAAATAGCTTACTTACCAGGGAGGCAGTGGAAGGAAGCTATTTTCGGACTTGATTTGTAAGTCATTCTCAAAAACATCCCAATAGTGTCCAACAGCCCACTTTCTCTCGAAACTTGTGTTTTCACAATGTAGTGTTGTTGTTGACACTATTATCGCAAAAGGAGGTGTAGAGTGATGCAACTATTCGTTTTCGAAAAATGCACATTAGTTTTAATATTGCACGTTGTTTCAGAGATATTAGAAGAATAGAAGAATTTTGATATTTCATGACTTTGCCGTGCATCACATAAAAAAGACTATTTTTATGTTACCCGTAGATAGATTTCAAGGTAGGTTTTTCTTTTTGGAGACGTAACATACATTTTTAAAAAAGATGTACCTAGAGCAGCAGATATTGATGAATAAGAAGTATGTAGAAAAGTCCATTACAATACCTCACGTTGCTCACTACGTGAAAAGAGGATAAGGAATTTTAAATGAAACTTTGACATACTGGATTTTGGAAATGTATAAAAGCTCCGAGTTTAGCTCAAAAACTTGCTGTATCAAAACTTTCTTCATTTCAAAGATATGCTGTATATCACAAGTTATACATACGTATTGTTATTATTATTAACTGGTTATCGGCTGTTTATTATTTTTGGATAATAATAATAATCATCTCTAGTGACGGTAGCACCCCCTGATTGCAAAAACGGCAAAAGTTTCTTATGACCACGTGTGCAATATCAAAGATCCGGAAGTTCTGTGAAACAAGTTTCTTATTTTTCTAGATTTTGCCGCTAATGATTACGGCAAAATAAGCAAAACGCAGCTTGAGAAATTATTTTCTTGATAACGGAAGGAAATAAATATATAAATATATATCTAAATAAGAGACCTTTCCACGTTTTTCCATCCAAAAGTTTTCTGGTGATTACCAAAAGTCAATCGACGATTTCCGAAAAATAGCTAAAGTACTTTTTTTCAGGATATCTCCGGAACCAAGCGTTCTATCAAGATGAGACTTTTTTGTCGTGATTGGTACTTAATGATTCAACATATGAGCAGAGTTTGAACGATCCTTTACTGGTTTTACGTCAATGCATTTTGGAAAAACCGATTTTTACCACATTTGAATAATCTTAGTTGACCGTGATCGCGCTCTTTTGTAAAATTTCTTTCTTTCTTGGAGAATTAGCTACAAAAAATGTCGAATGACTATGTCCAAAAACGGCCAACTTGAGTGTCAGATTCCTAAAAACCTGCGAAACTCAACCATTTTAAAACAATTTAAGGAGTCCGGTAAAAGGATGTTTAGCGGTAGACTTCTTTATCCTGATGTATCTATAGAAAAGATTTCAGAAATTTATCGGCAGCTGTTTTCGTATCTATTGGTTACAGGGAGATCTAAGATGGACCGCTGCTCGATTCTTTACTGGCAATTATCGGGGGATTTATCTTGACATATAGAATCCAATAATGCCAATGGCAGATGTACAGGGTAAATCATAATAAGCTAGGCCATTTAGAGTCTTTTGAACAAAAAACGGTGCAATTCTGGAATGCCTTATCCATTGATTGTTTATTTTCACACATGAGTTTATTCAGAAATATAACAAAGATCATCTTGGAGTGACATGGTTCAGAAATAAAAAGTGACACTTTAGATAATGACTAATAATGCCAGAGATTTGAAGAATGCACACGGAATGCGGTCACTACAAATCATCAGCATGAGGTGGCTGATAGCAAGCAAATTTAAAATGCTTAGTAATGCACAGATGTACGACTGAATTAGATGTGACATTGTCCATTTGATACTTGAGAACGATCATAAAATTCTCCAGGTACTAAATAAAACAAGTATTGTTTTTTTTTCTCTTTTAAATTGGCTTAAAAGCTAAATTTAAACTAAAGTATCAAGAATTTCGATAATCAGTTGGTTTTGAAATAAATTTTGGCATTTGTGACGGTTGCCCAGCACCAGATGCTATTAGATTAATATTAACACAACTAATATTGGTCGTTTACTTTCAATTGCTTTTGATGGTAGGTACATAGGGTACATAGAAATTCTTGTATCCAAGAATACTTAGTCCGACGACGTGATGGTTGAGAAAAGACTCCTGATTGGTTGACATGTGACATTGCTCGCATGTCAATCAATCTTTTCCATTGACATCACGTTGTCATGCTAATTGCTCCTGGAAATAAACAATTATCAAAATTAACTAAACTACACTAAGAAATTCGTTTTTGAGGTTATTAAGAAATCAGCTATCTAACCTGCAAAGGCAATTTTAGTAAAATGCAAATTTTTGATTTTATTGTGAAGGAATTACTATTTGAATATTTGTTGAAACCAAAGTAAATGTCCGTTATTATTTGTACGCTGTTTAACAAGAAAAGAAGCAAAAGAATAAAAAATAATTAGGTAGGAATTTGCAAATATGTGATTTTACATGTTTCTGAATGAGTGTTGAATTTAATACTGTCCTATCTGTGAATATTTATTAAAATATGCAACAACTGTCATTTTTAAAAATAATGAGAGCAAATGAGACGTTTTGTCATAGCGTAGAATAAAGAAGTACTATAATAGATATGCTATAAGCAGTGTATATGAATTACATCAGGAAAGCAGAAGAAAGAAAAATAATACAATTAGTAAGGTAAAATCAGATTGTCTAAAGTAAAAAAAAATAGTATTATTACTTGATTCTACAGCACGTTAGAAAGTGCTCATTGCAACTTCTTACTTGTGATCAAGACCACCAATTGAATCTATTTAGGCATAACGTTCAATTAGAGTTTATGTGTTACTAAAGAATGCCAATCTTAAATTTACCAAAACATATTACTTATGGCCTGGAACTACCCCTTTAACCGCTACATGCGTTAAAGGGTACACTTTGGACCCCCGCCAGAAATGACACTGATTCTTATTTTTTTTTTTGCTTTCTCATTGTTTTCAGTTTTTTCTGTCATCCTTGATAGACCACTTACTCCACCGAGTTACATTTAACGACAACAAGATTTTGTTTTTATGTATTGTATTGAAATCAGGAAATCTTGAAAGTATTGAGTTTTTTGGTTAACAATATTTTATCAAAACCGTTCCATGGGAAAGATTGTTTATCTGAAACATAAACAACGTAGAAGTCAGTTTTTTGTCGGTAGTTTTCCAATTGTACGGTATTTAAACATTCTTTTAGTATTAAATAGAAATGTTGGAAGGTAGTTAGAGAACATTTGTAGAAATAAATTCTCTGAAATAACAGTCTGCATTTCAAATACTAAAATAAACCTGTTTGAAATTTTGCTTAATTAGTGTCTTCCAGTTAAAAGCAGTCTTCATAATTTTTATTAGGCGATGTTGCTTTCGCGTCTTAGCATGAATAAATAAATAGATGCGCTCCTTAATTCTTATTTACCATATTTCAAAATATTCGTCCTAAGAAGTGACAGGTGAAAGAATCATGCTTGGAATATAAAATGAAAAAGGTTTTTTGTTTTTATTTCTTGTGTACCATTGTTACAAAGGCGTCGTTTTTTATATACGTCTTTTCACAAAGTATTTCGTTGCAACCTTTTGTTTACAAAACAAAAGTGCTTTTACTGTTGAATTTTAAATTTTCTAACATGGCTTCCTTTGAGTAAATGCGTATGTATCTAATCCGTGACTGTTAAAGAAATCTGTCTTTAAATTAAGGTGTGAAACATCAAATTGTATCTTTCCAAAACAAATAAAGCAATATTCAAAATTATACCAAATTACAATGCATGTAAACACTGAGCCTTTTATAATATTCATAGCTGTAATATAGACTTCAATATGAATTTGTATGTACGACCACCAACTTATAACTTTTAGATTTTGACTTTAGTTTCAAACTTGCTTTTCCTAACAAAACATGACATGCATAATATAGATTCGTCGTAAAAGGATATCTGTCAACTTCAAGCTCGATACACATATATCATCAGGTTGTCAAAATATTATTATATGACTATGTCTGCTACGATTCTCATTGTCAGTACATCATATCAAACAATATTTTGGCATTTCTTTGCAGTCTCACTAATAAATCTCCAGTTGACCGCATTACATACTTTACACCAAATGCGCATTACATTTTAAAATTAATTAATTGGCATTAAAAGCGTAAAATACCAAAAAAGCTTAAGTTTTACTTACCTTAAAACACTCTTTGATTAAATTTCTTCACTGCTGAGATGTCCGTAATCCTATGGATTTAGGCCCCAAAAAATTAGGTGTTCGTGGATCGCTAACAACAGGTCGACTGCGATCGCCTGGTTTGTTTGTAGACAGCGTCGCGACGACGGGCGTCTCTTACAGCAGCGCCTCCAAAGGCGTACGAGCGAACTTTCACCTAATTCAATCAATATTGTGTGATATACACCATTCGGTCATAGCGTTTTATTTTGTTTATTTCTTATACTGTTGCGTTAATGTAGGTAACTAAACTTATGGTACATCAATCAAATAAACTGGTTCTGCATAATTTATTGCATTACATTATAAAACAAGATAATGCAGGAAAATTTTCACATACAACATTTTAGACTTTCAGTGCTAAAGTAAAATCAACAGGAGCTTGTGCTAATGCAATTAAAGAGTTTGTAATATCACAAACAACAACTGTTCTAATTAGATGCAATTTATTTAACCCTTGAGTTGGCACGGCGAAGATGTGAAAATATTAAGACGAGAAGAATTTTGCGTTGGGAGTAATATAGGAGTCGTCAACAAAATTGTGTACTGTAATTAATGAGGCACATACGGGGATGAAATTAGTTAAAATTTAAATTAATGTGGTTAAATAAAGCTTATTCTGTATGTACGGACATTAAGTGCGTGTAATTAGAAGCTAATTGTTTGTTTAAATTTTTAGAGGCAATTTTAATTTTACAGAAGAAACTCTCAATTAAATACAATATAATATAAACATGTTTGTGTACTTACACGAAAATTTATTATTTAACCACAAAACTTGTTCACTCAAAAATTTTTTACACTTCTGTCAGTATGACATACTATTGAAACTGTTGTTATTTACTGGTTGCAATGGAAACTATGCGCTGCTTCTTATGTAACTGCAGCTGTTAGGATTCTTGATACCAAAATTTAAAATGGAAAAAGAACAGGATATTAAGTTATCATACTATTGTTATTATAAGGATATGATGCTTATTGACAATACTCATTGTTGCATACAACAATTTCTTGTTTATTATTATGTGTAAAATCAAACAATACATTTTGTACCTTACTATCGAAAAGATTAAACACAAAAGGCATCATGTTTTATAACTTGTATTTATTGAAATGCCGAACAGCAGTAATAAAAGTTGTCTAACAAGCTACACATAAATTTTCAAAAGTAGACATCCGAATTTATTAAATCTTCCATTAATAAGAAGTTCTAGTTTTACCAGTTCCTGAATAGAATACACAATAATGTCCGCAATAAGGGTAAATTAACAAACAGTATAAATTAAGTGTTGGCAAATTAATGAGCCTTCCGTTGAAGCGGCATCTAAGAATAATTTGCAACACTATTTGGTTTATACATACATTATTTTATATTACTATACCGTTAAATATTCCAAATATTAGTCCTACCCAAATCTATTCTATCTGGAGAATTAGTTAAACCTTCCGAAATTCCCACCCGAAAGTGTTAAAGCATTTCGTGCGATTAGGGATAGGACGCGAGAGGAATATGCCATTTGCCAGCACAGTTGTGGAGGCACCTGGTGCTACTTCCTTGTATTTAAGTCGTGTTGTAAGAAGCAAGCAAGCTTTATCCTTGATGGACAGGCAAACACCTAGGGAATTTCTGGTCAGAAATTAGAGAAGATACAATTATATTATTCGATAATAAACCTTGCGACCTGTCTATAATAAACCGACCTAATGTAATCTAACAATACATAATCAACAGAATCTAGTTTGCAACTGGATACTAGTTACATATAAGTATGCACGTTAAGATGAAAATTATCTACTATGCATACAATGTAATTGTAAAGATTATACAACAAAGCATTTTTTTCTTTTTTTTTGAAATATAATAGTAACATAAAAAATGTTATTAATGTACATACGAATCTAATTTTATAAAATATCCAAAATATACAGAAACTAAGACACTAATCAATCAAATTATTATTTGTATGCAAATACTGTTTTTGAGATACCGGATGTTTAAAATATGTGCCTATATCCTTCTGAATTTCTGTTCTTGAAGAGTGAATATCCAGAACACGTAAAATAGTATAATGACAAAAATACACAAAATTTATTTTCAGTATTGCGCGTCGTTTCTTTAACTCTGGAAAAGTTCACAAGTTTGGGTAAACAACTATTTTGCTGAGGATCTTACTAATAGATATTTGACACTAGAAATCATTAGGGTAATTTATTTTGATTTCTGTGGTATCTGTACAAAGTTCATTAAAATATCATTTACATCATTACAAACAAAAGATTGTTGTCAATGATATTTTCTCATATTCAATTATTGTGAGCTCTGGTGTCCCGCAGGATTTTTTTAGGATCTGTGTTTTACTTCTCGCTTAAAAAAATGTTTTGAATTTTATACCTGCCGCTACCATGCTGAAGCTGATAGTCTGATGCGTAATTTCAGTGTCAAACAAATACTTTGAGTTGAATCCAATATCAGAAGAGATTTAGAAAAGCTTGTTTGGGATTTTTAGAGTCTTTAAAGATCAATGCAAGAGATACTTCTTTTAATCATTCCTATATACAAAATAATATTCAGTCAAAGAATGCATAATTTATGTTTACATTATAAGTTTCACTTTACTTCACATAAACTGAATTATAAAAATCCCATCTCATTTCTATAAAAAAATCACACTCCGTACTGATGTGCATACCTTAAATTTGAGATATAGGGGTAATGTGCCGATTTCAATTCATTTCACTCAGTTAGGTAAACTCGGTTCTGCATGTACATTACCTTAAAGTTAATAGCTAGCCCCAAAGCTTGGAGTTAATATTACCGATTATCTAGTTTAGATGTCAGCTCAAACATCTTATAGCTTCATGAAGTATGATCGATTTAATAATCCGCTGTTTGCTTTCGTTTTAGAAATACCAGATGTTTCCAAAATGCGTCACAACAATTCTGGAGCGCATTCCTTACGTCAAAACAAGAAAAAGAGTTTCTATGAACATGGGTTTAAAAAGGTTTTGTTTCTGATATACAGGATGTCCAAGATTTTTCAGAAAATCAGATTTTTACAACGTTTTAAAAAGCCATAATTATGGTCTAATTAGAGGTAATTTAATTTTATTTATGTAGTTTTTAGTAGACCTGAAGATTGCTGTCTTGTTAGATACAATCGAAACAAGCACATAGTCAAAATATTGAATTAATAATAAAGGGTTATGGATATTTTGTGACAGGTTTGGTGTTTTTATTTAAATCTGATGCATCCATTTGGAGAGGATCACATGGAATTCATTCACTTAATTTACTTTAAACTATCATCGTTCGGATAACTTTGCATATCCCAGTCTCTGTGCAAATATGGAGACAAACTTTATGGCAGATGAGAGGTTAGAATTCACTACAATATTCTAGCGAATATCATTATTTATTAAATTATAAAATACGGTTTGTTGGAAAAGTTGAAATATGAGAATTTTCGACACTCTATATCTCAGAAACAAGTGTTCTTAGGAACTTTGTTTTCTTGCTTTTGGCATAAAGAATAAGCTCTAAGATCTTTGATATGTATTTTTGAAATACCCTGTGTAAGCGTATTTTTGTTCCTTTTTTTATTTTGGCTAGAATTAACTGGAAGAACAGCTAAACTCCCAGTATCAATTGAATTTACAGCAACTGTATTGCTTGATATTTTATGTGTATTATACTCATATTTTGTAAAATCAAAGGTTTAAAGCAATCTATTATTATTTGGCCACAGTTATGTAATAGATACTATTCTATCGTTTTTGCATAACGTCCAAAATATAGAAATTATAATAGAAAAATTTTTTACAAAATGATTATGAGGTTGTTTATAGACTGTGCTTGAATTATGCTGTTAACAATAAAATACAAAATAC
Organism: Ignelater luminosus; assembly: GCA_011009095.1. Classification (NCBI taxonomy): domain Eukaryota; kingdom Metazoa; phylum Arthropoda; class Insecta; order Coleoptera; family Elateridae; genus Ignelater; species Ignelater luminosus. The sequence continues at coordinate 9,545 of VTPC01007265.1, forward strand.
CGTTCGACGCTAAGATTTAGTTTTGATGTGACTAGACGGAAACACGTGCCTAGCAAGATCAAAACCTTTGAATATTTCCGGACATTATGTTTAGAAAGATTTTTTTACATGCTTTTAGTAAATTCAGTTTAATACACTCACTTTCCAAAACATCCTGTAAATTTACCAACTGTAATGCATAGTAGTTTGCATCTAACTTACATAAAACTAAAAGTGCCGTAATTTACATTTAAATAGTATGTTGGGTCTGCTTGACTTTTGGGAAATCTAGTACGGTATGTAGAAATATTTGGAATGTATTAAGATTGTGATTGAATTCAGCCGCAATATGTAAATCTTATTTATATTATAGTGTTACAATCAAGTATCGTAGAAGATTAAAATCGATTAACTACACTATGCAGTGTGTCTCAACGGTTCAGACGATCTGATCAGTATTGTATACCATCACGATCTTCTTTGAAATGTTTTTATAAAGAATAGGAAAAGACACACACACACAGCTACAACACCTCTTAGTCCATTTGCAAACATGAACATGACATGCAACATCTACAAACCGCTTTTACCTGTTTACCCTCACTTAGTTATAGCCTGGACCATCTTAACGAGCCTCCCTGGTATAATTAGCACACTCGCAGAAATTATGTTAATCTAATACAACTAAGTATTAGTATTACTATACTATAAATGACTTTTTGCGAAATTACAAGGTGATAAAACACAGATAATGTTATATTTAATAGAGAAAAAAGGAAAATTTCAGGTATTTTCTGTTCTTTTTCATTTCTTTCTGGTTTGCATTTTCTAATTCTACCGAGTAACCCACAAAAGTGGATCACCCCATATATTGAGCGGGAGAAGGCATTACTGAACTATGTTTATGGTACATACATCATTGAGTAATATGTTTCTGGCCACGATTCGTTCAGTGCATCAATCGTTCTTTTCAATGGAGTTTGATTGAAGTTGATATTAGTAGTCTACCCTTCTTTCGTAATCTTTGTATTTGATATGTGCAATAGTATCTTTGACAGGTTCTTCATTTACAATTGACTAGAGATGTTCATTCCCTATCGTATATCTTCATGATTTTGTATATCAACATTATTAACACAAATTTGGATTTCTTTGAATAGTTTTTTGTTAGTTGGCCATGACTTGCGCCCATACAGTAAACACTTTAAGTATTTGGTTAAAAATGCTTATTTTTAATTTAGTTACTTAATAACACTATTTACAATTAGCTTCAATTATTTTCTTCTTGATATTCTCTTCTTCAAATTTGTTATTCACTTTATTTGTAATTAGTTCCTTGTCATTTTAAGGATTCTTGTTTTGTTTAGATTTCTATTAAGTTCTACTTTTAGTAACATGTTACACATTATCTACAAGCTTGAAGCGTATCTGCTTTGTATCTCCAGTACACAATAATTATATTATTATTACTATTCAATAATGCAAAATCTTTTGCCTAAAGAAACTCTCATCGTAAACTTCAGATTTCAATAAGTTGAGTAAATGTATGGTTTACAATTACGGAGTAATCGATTTTACATAATTATGTATACCTACGTACTATGTGCAGCTGCGAAGTTTACAGTAATACGAAATTACATGTAGTTACGTCTAACTGTTATGACAACTCACACTCAATTCGCAATATGCCTTTGATATTAATTCAAGCGAAAACTTGGCTTTATACACGTGCATTACGGTAACCGAAATTCAAAGTAATTAAATCAAACTTGGGTATACGTATTTGAGCAATATTGTATTAATAATAACTTCAATAATAAAATAGAATGAGGGAAGTAATTTAGCGATTAATAATCCGTTACTTAAACACAGATATTTATTTTTCACTGTCTTGAGAAACATTTTAATTTTAGATTTTAGACAAACCAAGTAGACACTTGACATTTTACATTGTTATTTTCTATAAAAATAATCTTTCTTTATTATGTTGGCAGAGTTGTACATGGAATCTATAAACCATGCATAATAATATATATTGATAAAATTTTTAATAAATTCGACTTTGGTAACTCAGATAAATTATATCTTGGTAATTTTCCGTACTTCACTGACGCAATGATTTAGGTTGTATTTAATACTATGATTTCTATGGTAATAATTATTTAATTTTTTTGTTGTTTAAATGCACTCGATTCCTTTCTTCTTAAGGAAATAAAACTTGTGCAAGAGGTTTTTAACTTTCGCCAGCTAGACAAAATTTTGAGATATAAGATGCAAGAAATAGTCTGCAGTTTTAAGGTTTCATTTGATCAAATTATCTTAGCTGTTGGTATCTTGTTTTATATAAAAATTAAATACGCAAATTTGCAAATACTCGAAAATACTGATCATACACAATTTATAATTTTCAGTTTGCCAACAAATGAATCTACACTACCCTTACTAACTAGAAAAGAAATAATAATTCTGAACACTGTTATTGCAACTAAACTCAAACAAATGAGGCAAAGTTTTAGTTTTGATTTTGATTTTTTCTTGGAAAGCTCTGCGCCAATAATTCATGAATATCCAAAAACCTAATGCAAGCTATTTTGGTCTACCAAGTCATTTTGTTTGCTTGTCAGAAAATGGCCTTTTTTGAAATAACCGCAACGAAAATCGTTATTATTTTTGAAAGTGCCAATGTTTTTGATGAACTACAAAATCCTAACATTACATTTTTTCAAGATTTGCCAGAAAAATGACTAGTTTGTTTATACCAGGCGTCTCATCTGAGGACAGTCTTTGAGTATATGTTGAGATTTAATCAAAGACGTTGACACTTTCTAAAATATTAACAATTTTTAAGTTCGGTCATTTCAAAAGACGCCATTTTTTGCCAAACAAGAAATGGTTTGGTAGATCAAAGTAGCTCGTATTGGGTTTTTGTAAATGCAGAAATTATTAGCATAAAAAGTTTTCCAATGAAATCAAAAATACAAATTTCCTCATTTGATGCGAACGTTTTGACGATTGCTGTATTGCTACATAATATCTTAAAGTGTAAATACTTATGCTACAGGATTAAATACTTTACTCAAACATAGAGTAATACGTTTATTCTGAAAAGTCAATGATCAGTCAAATTAACACCAGAAAGTGTAAACAAAGCCCAAAAAGGCTCTTATTGGTAGCAGCATGTGTACACATCTTTAGACAGTGAGAGACGTCCTGAGAAAAGCTTATACAATGTCTTGGCAGTTTTTCAAAAAACGATCAGTACGCATCTCCTATTTATCTCAGGCAGTTTAAGATAAAGAAGAAATAACTAACAATAAGGTGTTTAGTAATGAAGGCTATTTCATTTTCTATATTAGTGACAACCAGGCCCAGATGTTAAGCTGGTGAAGCGACTGCCGCGGAACGCACAGATATAAGAGCGCAAAAAGAGATGTAAGCTGCTTATCTTAAAGACTAAAAAACAGCCTCTGAGGATGCCGACAGAATCTCATCCAACATCTTGCATGCATTATGATTCAACTCGGACACAAAACAAGACGAACTCGAAAAACTGTCTGCCAGCAAAGAAGACTATCAACTTTTTGAGTTTTGGGCACATTCTTATGGCATTTTCTTCGTAAGACCTGCGTGTGATTCTAAAATTAGAGATATTTCAGTACTTAATGTGTTTTATTTTGTTTTATTTTTATAGTTTGTATTAGATTAAATGGCTAATGACGAATCAACACTCTCGTGTCCAAACTTTCACAAGATCATCTAAATCTGAAAAAGGCAAATACCAAAGACATTGCAAGTATAAGGTTGTAACATTTCGAAAAATGAAGATTTTTTCTTCCACTTCACTTCTAAAGTACGCGATTACGCAGAATCGTAAACTTCTTTGTCTAGAGCAATACTCACCAAGCAGGGTGACATCAAATTATTTGGTTAATTAGACATATACATTAGTCGTCGACCAGGAATCAAAATATTCGACATTATTCAGACTTAATTTTTTTCTCGTATTGGTTTTACAAATTCTACTTCTTAGTACGAGGTCTACTTCGCCATTAAATAAATAAATCTACGTAGTTTGCTTACAATAACAGATGAGATTTCCAGGTTTGGTTTCAATGCAATACATATGCATGAAGTAATTAAATGCAAGTGAAGGTAGATATAAAGTCTAAATTAAGACTTTGATAAGACCAAACCAGGAAATCTGCCTTATTGTTTTGCCAAAAAAACGTTTGAGCAATTTCTCCCAACTGCTAAAACTATTTTTTTTTATTTATCAACCCTTTGGAAGAAAAACGAAAAGGGGAATCGTCGATATATTTTTAGTAATTCTTTAATAAGACAAGCTAACTCTGAATTGGCTATGCATTTGATCTTCTCATTATTCATCAACTTTCTATAAATCGGTTGAGCTTGTTGAGCAAGTCAAGTTCTTCGAATCGATTAACTTTTTCTTACTACTAGTCGATTTTACTGTAAATCACCTAAAGCAGAACGGTTTTTAATACTGCATAGCGAAGGCTTCAGGGCACAAGAATTTGAAGTTACTTCTTAGGGCGCATTAAATTCTGAGACAGACACTCATGATAACTTTTAATAATGATAAAAATTTCAGATATTTTGCTTTAAATAAGAACGTAAGATCATTAAGGATTTCTGTAATTCTAAACTACATTCAATTGAGTAAAATTCTAAGACTAAGTGACTGTAGTAGTAAGTGTTTGAATTAAATAAAAAACTAATGAAGATTAGACACAAGGTTGGTTACAACATCTTAGATTCTTACTACAAATACTTGGCGGTCCATGTTTAGTACATTATTGGGCAGTTTTGAAAGCTAGGGTATCATATTCACATTGAGTCATTGGATACAATCATATTACATATCTAAATAATTAACATTGACAGTTTTGCAACATATTGATTCCCAGTATTAAAACTAAACTAAACTAAATAATGAATCTTTTGTCGTTAACTATTAGGTCACTGCTTTGACGAGATCAATCGGTATGTTCTAATTTAAGCTATCCAATATTGCAGAATAGCTTCATTGGGTCACAAAGTATGTATGTAACAGTTAATTTCTAAATGTATTTTTAAATTATTTGTTATGTATTTTTATATAACAGTTAATCTTTCAACAATATTTACTGGACAACTTCAAACTCTCTTAGTGTTGGTTTCTATTTCAAAGATTTAATGCGCTTATGTAATCGCCATTCCGATTCAGGCGTTGATCATAATGATACAATTATATTTGATCTTTAGAAACTTCAGGTTACGTTTGCGAAAGTCAGCTAAGAAATGGACACTTGACATTTACTTTCGTATGCATCTTCAGACATTTCTGTTTCCTAATTCTACACCCTGAGATGTTTAACTACTTTACTTCCCTTTAGAAGGATGGCTACTTTTTACAGATCTTCCTTACGTAGAAAATTGCAGACCTCGGATAGATTAGTGCCATCCACTTTCAGATTGATAGTAGGATGCTTAACTATCAGAACTACCAAGGTTCCAATCAAAATATGTCTTATTTGTCTGATCTACCTCTATCATTAAGTAAGGAAGGCTAGCTACAAAACTCACATTCTCCACGCATAGCGCACGAATTCTGTGCAATAAGTCCCCAAACTTTGATACAGAGAATTGAATTTTGAACTCATACGAGATATATTAGTTTTACTACGAACCGTTAGATTCTTGATTATGATAATCATATAAAAGCCTACTTACATACTAGGATAAACTGTACAGTTATTGGCCGGTATACAGTAATTGGCCATTTTAGACTTAAACCTCCTTTTTAAGATCACACAAACAATCTACCAGGTTTTCTGCTGGCATAATTTAGTTAAAGTTACCTAGATCTCGTTAGTTACTCAGTTAATGGATAGGTGACACTAAATCTTTAGATTTCTTTTGTTGTTTGACAAGTGTTAGGTTATACACAAAAAGCTTGAAAATATCTTAAGGTGTGTTGCTGTATAAAAGTGTCTGCAAAATATATTCTATTGAGAATAATTAACTTAAGTTTAGATTTGCGGTTATCTAAAGGTACGTTGAATTACGTTTCTAGATGTTTATTGCATGTTTTATTTTCCTGAGATGGAAAAACTGAGGGGCCAAGTCAAGTCAAGTCAATCGTTAAATTCCCGCCGAAGGCGGGAGGCCGTTTTAAGCTCCTCGTGGAGCTTCTTCAGCCTGATGAGGGGAGGAATTTTGTGGCGTCAGCGACTTAGAGAACGGTTCGGTTCGCGCTCATCCTGTGTGTGTGTGTGTGTTTATTGTGTGGCTGCGGTAGTTGTGTGTAGCGGCAGCAGGAGTTTGGTGTTGTGGGGTTGAGGGGCCAATAACTGTCTTTAAATTTATATGTGAAGCACAGTTATTGACCGTGGTGGCCAATAACTGTGTTTTAAATTTACTTGTGATTTTGGCGGTTCTGTTCCCTCCAGACTCGTTATCATATTACAACATTCTGTACTTAATCAATTGAATCTTTTTGACTCCTACATAGTACTTGGCACATGGCCAATAACTATACAAATCGCGTGGCCAATTACTGTATTATTTAACAAAATAGTATTGCTTTCAGCACTGTAATGCCGAAGGTTCCAAAATATAGTCCTAATAGAACAGAAAGAGCCCTTCGTGAAATTCAAAATGGCACAGGGTCACTTAGAAGCATTGCAAAAAAATATAGTATACCACAAGCTACCCTTCAATTTAAAATTAAATACCCAGGGCATAAGAGTACGTTTGGTCCATCACCAATATTAACAGAAAGAAGAAGAAAATACTATAGTCAAGTGGATAACAGAATTGGCACGAAAAGGTTTTCCACGAAAAAAAGACGATATTATTTTTAGTGTCCAACAGTTTTTAAAAGAACATCCACGGCCAAACCCATTTACTGACAACAAACCTGGACAAGGATGGATGAAAGCGTTTCTTAAACGACATCCAGAAATTGTCACAAGAACTCCGGAGGCTGTTACTTCAGCAAGTGCATACGTATCAGAAAATGATATTAGGAAATGGTTTGACGATATCGATGATTACATTAAAAACAAAAATCTGGAAGACGTACTAAAGGATCCTTCTTGTTTTAATGGTGATGAAACGGGTTTTTAGATATGCCCACGGAGTGGAAAGGTTCTTGCTGTAAGAGGCTCCAAGAATGTATACAATGTTGACCGTGGCTCGTCAAAAGAAAATATCACAGTAATGTTCACTTTTTCAGCCGATGGCAAAACATGCTGCCCAATGATCGTCTTTCCGTATCAAAGAATCCCAGACAAGATTTCAACTAGTGTTCCGAAAGGTTGGGGCATCGGTCGCAGTAACAATGGGTGGATGACGGCGCAAACATTTTACGAGTACATAGCTAATGTCCTTCATCCTTACTTAGTTCAGCAAGGCGTGAAACTACCAGTAATATTGTTCATTAACGGACATAAGTTGCATCTAACCTATCATTTGAGTATCTTATGTTGTCAGCTAGGCATTGAGCTAATAGCATTGTACCCAAATGCTACCCGTATCCTGCAGCCTGCAGATGTTGCAGTTTTTAGACCTATCAAAATGGGATGGCAAAAGGCAGTAAGAGAATGGCATGTAGATCATCCAGGGGAAGCTGTTACAAAATTGACATTTTCTCCTATACTGCATAAAGTTATTATGAATTGTATGAAACAACAAATATTAGAAAATGGCTTCAAAGCCTGTGGCCTGTATCCTTTTGATGCCAATTCGGTGGATTACAGCAAGTGTCTTGGTGGATCACAAAGGCAAGCTAACATACAAAATGATAACAGCAATAATAATGTGACCATGAGTTATTCTACTTTTGTTCAATTAGTTGGAGAAGAAAAGATTGAAATATTTAAAAGAATACATGATGCTGTTAATCAGTGTCAAGATGATCATTTCTTTACATTATATCGCTTATGGAAGCATTATAACGACGGTGGGCACACAGAAGATGAACCAACTTCCGTATCTTCAACAAATATCGATAATGACTCGGAGCATAATTTAATTGAAATTGAAAATAACAACAGTATTCGAGCTCGGTCCATTGAATCTCATGCTCTCAACAGTGGCCAGTCTGAAACACTAATACAGAATCCTTTTGACGTAATAGTAGATTTACCAATTCAAGATAATGCTTGTGATATAACTGATGATCAGTCCACTTCCAACAAAGAAAGTTTACCTGTTATTCAAATTCTACAAACCTCGAACATGTCTGATTATCTTTCGTGGCCGGAATCACCAAAGCGTAAAGGAAAACGTCAAACAGAGAGGCTTCCCTTTGCTATAACATCAGAAAAATACCAGAATATGTTAAGACAAAAGAATATGGCAAAGCTAGCTGCGGAGAAAGAAAAGGAGAGAAAGAAAAAGGAACGCAAAGAAGCAAGAGCGGCAAAAGCACAGAATACGTCGGTGAAGAAGACCAAAGCACAAGCTAAATGCTTTATTTGTAAGCGCCAAAAAACCAATATTATTTGCGACGGTTGCAAAAATGCGTATCATACAAAGTGCATTCCAAAATCTCATCAACAACACATTCCCGAGTCGTCTGATGGGGACCCTTTTCTGTGTCAAAAATGCTATATAGAGAAGGAAAGTTTCGGGGCTTCAGACAATATGGAATGCGATGAGTTAGATGATCTGGAAAGCAATTTGCAGGATACTAATATCCAAAGTGTTCAAACTGAATCCGTAGAATGCATTGCAGAAGAAAAAAAATAACTTCGATGACACGCAGAGTTTTGATTTGCAGGAAAACGATGATGATGTTGAAAAACTGTACCAATTTTACTTAGAAAATAAGGATAAATAAAAATTGTTTGTAAAGATTTTTGTTGTTTCTGTAATTACATAACAATCGCTTTAGAATAAAGTGTTTTAACTGTAAGAAAGATCTCTTATAGTTACATAATGTCGTAATAAACTTTATGGCCAATTACTGTTCTGCAAATGTCTAATTACTGTAAAAAGTGGCCAATAGCTATGGTTTTTTGCATTCTTTTATTTTATATTTTATTTCTCAACTATTAGATAATTATTCAATTTTTTTTTACATTAACCTTAAATTAGCATTGAAAGATAAATCCTATGCTTATCCTGATTTGTTTTAATTTACATTTTTAAACGGCCTAGAAATTTTTGAATGATATAATTTGCTTAACTGGCCAATAACTGTACCGGTTACCCTACGTAAAATCAAGTCAAGCAGTTTTGATTTTTGTACAAACCTACCTTTAAATTAATTGTCGGTTACTTCCTAATTTTTATTTTACTACACTCACAGAATTGAAAATGTGTTGTCACTAAACTCACATTTAACGCGGTTCCTAACAATTTGCGATAAACTAACTTTACTATAATCGGAACTTCAATAACACAACCTCTCTTTTATGTTTGCATAAAAGGAAGGTGTAAACAACTATTTAATTACATTTAAAACGTGCTTTCAACACTTTTTTATCTTATTCATGAACCTTATAAGAGAAATGAAAACTTTCTCAATTAATATTCTTTTACATTACCTGATTATTAATTGAATAATTTTATGAATGCAGTCATATTAAATTTGCATAAGTGAAAGGTAACAAATTGCACCATTTAACAATGAAAGTTAATTGGAGTACAAAATTAAAATATATGTGTTTCCAAAAGAAAAGAATTTATTTAATACTAGAATGTCCCCTTACATTATATTGTCATACGAAAGTCTCCAAATAATTAATCGCGTTGTTTTACCTACATGCTCTTAAAAACATTTGATTAAGCCCTGAGTATGTACAAACAGTGCCTTTTAGAAAATGATTCGGAGCCTAAGTTCGGCAGTGTCACTTTAGTTATTATAATATAACAATATTTAGAGGCAGTATAGTAGCCGCTATTCTAACAGAGTATAGTTCTTATCTAGCTATAAATGAAGCTGTATATTTCAACAATAATTGACTTCTTTATATAAACAACCATAAAAAGTTTAAAATTGTAAGTAATATCTAGTAACAATCAACCTTTAATTAACTATAGTTAGAATTAAGTTATACTATATTAACACTTTCTTGTAAAATGTAAATTCTATACAAGGCGCCTAAGATACAGATAAATTGTTTATAAATGTACTTGCTTATTCTACTAACTTTGGTCAAGATTGGTTTCCTCGCTTATGGATAATGATAGGAAACTATACGTGAATTTTCATTTAGAAATGGGACACCCTGTATATAATTTCTTATTAAAAATAATATTCTTATTTTTTTATATTAAAAAAATAACACACTTAAATGTAACAAATAACTTAATTTGTACGAATTAAAACTGATATTAAAAACTATGAATTCTAACAATTTCTCTTAAAATGTAGGAAGAACATTGATTTCAATTTTTTCTTATTCAGTATGTAGTAGTATAAAATCTTTATATTGCGACTTATAACTAATTGTTGTATATGTATGAATTTGATTATTATTTTAACTATTATGTACATAATTAAATCTGTTTTTGAAGATGTGTCTAATCGGATTTCGTATGTGCAACACCATTTTCATTAATGCTGCCATTTTCTTCTATTTTACCATTCATTCCATGTCCAAATGTAACAGGTTTACCGTTGTCGTTGAATAAAACTCCTTGGCCACATCCCATATCCATGCCATAAAATATTCTATTGCCCTACAAAAGAAACTTAACAGTTAGTAACTGGTTTCTTATTTCACATCATTTCATAACATTCTTGGAGAGACAAAAGGAAGATAAATGGGAATTAAAAGGCGCATAGGTGTTAATTGATAATGATTTAGCAGAACAAAGACGACACATTATATCATTAGAGATATGGCAGCAAGAAAAGGGAAGAAGAACAAAAGGTTAAAATATACATTATAAAAAATTAATAGTAAAAGGGACACAGACCAGGGACCAGATTTAGTAAAACCGTAAGCACCACAAGCAAAAGTTAAGATAAAATAGAAACTGAACTCTGAATACAGATATATGTTATAGAAGTGTGGACAGCCCACCTTGTAAAAAACAAAGCAGAAAATAAAATAAACAAACCGTATCTACCAGTAAAAAAGAATAATGGTACACAATGAAAGAAATAGAAGATAAGCTAACTCCAGAGAAGAGCAAAGAGAAAAGATTAAAAATTATATACATTGAGATTACAACACCAACAGAAAATAATTAACAACTATTTAAAAGTATAGAAAAAACAGATAAGGTTTGCAGGACAAGTAAAGAAAATAAGAGTGAAAGACACGCAGCATTAGCCTAAAAGCATAATTCATAGTAAATAATTAGATAGAGAAGTTAAAGGAATGGTCAGGCTAGCTGGGTCAAAAGCTTGGGAAAAATTTTAAAAAAGTCGGAAGAAATTGCAATAAAGTCAAATAGAGATCAAATCTTTAAAGAAATATTTAAATATCAAAGTAAGTTAATAACTCCTAAAGACTAGACGTAAGATAAAATAATAGAGGAGTAGAAGGAAGACGAACAGAGAATAGGAAATGTAGTTTCAAAAGCAGAAACAGAGGCAGATTATTAGAGTTAAAATGAGATCATAACGGGAAAAATGAAAGAAGCATTTAGAAATCTCAAAAAAATGCCAAAGCAACTGAGATTACATTAATGGACATAATTTCTAATTTCTAAAGAGTCGTATCTTACTGATTTTGATTAGATATGGCAATCTAGCCCTTAATTAAAGCACACTGATTAACGCATGTCAAACAGAATGCATACGTTATAGTAATAGACAGAGAAAGACAGATATCCTAAATCTTATATAAAATAAAGTTTTAGAATAAACAAACAAATAATAATAATAATCTTAGAAATTGATAAACACAGAGAAAGATCTTTACAAAAAAAAAATTAGTTTCTATGTATTTAAGGGTATCTGAATTTATTGAATTTTACCTTTTCTATATAGGCCTTCACATAGAAGTTTCCAAACAGAACAATGAAAGAAATCATATAAATAATTAACGTATAATGCATCCATAGAGGAAATTCACATCCCATTCTTATGCCATTGATACCCAGGATTAATGCACAAGTGAATTGAACCTGAAAACACAAAAAATTATTATATGAAAAAATCTTGTTGTTACCTAACCTAACATGTTTTTCTATAGACGACGTGCACCTTGGGGGTACAAAAATCTGTCTCTTTCTTATCAATTATAAACCATATTCTTCCATCGTTATTAATTGCAGTATTGTAATGATAAATTAAAATAACCTAGAGATTAATAAAGGATGAGAAACGTGATTTGCAATAAATAAGAAAGAGACAGATAGTATCCCCAGGGTATGTCACGTTCTCCTTTGAAACAAGTCACTATGAAGTTTCATTTCAGAAATTCAGTCAGCACTTAAGTACTATTTATTATTATCGCATGATTTCATGAAATCTCAGGATTGCAATTGTAATACAAGAAGAATATTGCAGGAAGGATTTTATTAAGTAAATTTAGATTTTATTGTTCTTAATAAAAGATATTGAATATTTAAACAAGATTTTCTAGACGAGGAGGGTAGAAATACTTCTTTCATACTTAATACTTTAAATACCTTACTAATTTTCGGTAGATAAAATAGAATTGTTGATTATCAAAAATATTCCCAAACATATACGTATTTAGAGGCAATACAAAACTAAAACCTATTTACGTTTTGACTCAAACAATACAAATTGCGTTTTGAAGGTCTTTGGACTCCAGAAATCTCACAACGCTATTATTTTATTTTCTGTTAACTGAAATACCTAATTAATATATTTACAATCTTCACAAAAACATTTAATTAACAAAATTAATACAACTTTCAATGTAGAACTTTATCAGAATATCATTAGTTAGCATATTATGGAATCTTAACTGCTTGTTTGTAAAGTTTTATTTATAGACCATAAAAAAGTTCTAACTCTAACCTCACGTTTCTTACCTACTTAAAAAAATATTCTTATTATTAGGGCTCGGATGTTTAAGCCCTAGAAATTGACTAAATATGCAAGCAAAAATGACCTTACAAATACGAAAATATGACCAATACAATGCAAAATATGACCTAAAAACTTTTTATTAAAAATCACTATTATACATTAAAAACTGTAAAAAACTAACATCTAGTTGTCCTCATACTTCTATTGTTTGAGCTTGTTTTGCTTATTGATCTATTTTGAGTGCACTGTACTGAATGACGATGTGTCTCTTGAGGCTAGCAAATCAAAATAATTGCCGATTGTCACTAAGTATCGCCTTGTAACAGGAGAAGCAGGACGTTATAGGAGCATATTAAATAAAGTTTTCTTTTCACATTTTCACAGTATTCCCACCTGCCTGTTCAATGTTGAGCTCCACATTGCTAACAATTGTCAGGTATGAAAAGAAGAATGTTGTCCCACAACAGTTTCATGGCATTATCAAAAAGAATTGTGATATTTGAATGACCAGCTTGTTCCAAGGCTTTAGTTGTCAGTAGGAAAGTTTTACCGGGACGATTAGCGTGCAGTATTTCAATAATTACATTGACTACATATCTTCCTTCAACATCTGTCGATTCATCAATAGATACTCACATCTTGATATCGGCTACACTATCCAGTTTGAGGTGTTAATTGCTATTGCCACACTCTGTTGTGATATTTTGTCGCGACGCGACGTTTCGAAAATTCACTTTGCGTTCGCTCTGGAAAGGGTGGTTTGGTTTATTATTTCGCATTTCTAATTTAATTACTACGCTGGGTGCCTGATCCACTGAGCTGCTGGGGCGGTTTACTTATGTAGTTTATTAAGTTCTATATAAGTTGCATTTTCGTAGGGGTTTGTGCCGTTGGTTAGTGGCTGCACCGTCCTTCGTGCA
>VTPC01007265.1:23813-49427 GCA_011009095.1 Ignelater luminosus
AAAAATGATGATACCGCAAGGACTCGCAATATAATAAATCCTAAATCGATAGCGATAAGGAAAAAATACTTGAAAAGGTATTAGAAAAAGTTGTTTACTGTTATGTATCCAGAGGAAAAATACTAATTTAACTGAAATTCAACCGATACTAAAACGTGATCTAAACCAAATAATGAGAACAGCAAAGCTTCTAATGCTGATGAAAAACGATATAATTTGTAAAAACCTAATTCTTACATTTTTTTCTCAATATTGAAGCTTAATCGGTGAAGCAAAAAACCTTGGCAGGTTAAAATAAGGGTTCAAATAAAGCGATTAAAGATTGTTTTCAGCTTTCTCTTAATTATTTCTCAATTACCTGCATCTTAAATGCCTTGCCAAATGAATTATTATGGTAGTAATGTTTGTTATTTTCAATGCCAGAAACGTAAATTTTGTATGCAAAGTGGTAACAAGCTTGCCTACCTGACTTTCCAAACTATTTGACAAACGCAACAGATGAAGTATAATTTTCATATGTAAGTTTCATTAGTCATTAATCATTATATCCTTGCTCTCCACATATTGAAAAGATCAAGTGTTCTCATAAAATAGGTGCATTTTGTTCTGTTTATCAAGATGGTAACGTAAACCATGAGAATGCAATTCTCCGCACAATAAGTTCTATAAAGACACCTGTATTGGTTTCAGCTGATATCTCATTTTACATTGTTAAAAAGTTTCACAAAGAAGATTTATACACACTTTCTAACATAAACAGTTTCATTTTAACTATACCATAAAAAGTGTTTCAAGAAAAAGTGAGTACAACCTTCTCCTTTTCAACGAACTCCGAAGGAGTCGTTACTGAATTTGCGAAGTTTGTCTGTCTGTCTGTCTGTCCGCATTTTTTGTCAAATTCTGAAATTTTGACTTCAGATTTGGATTCTACATCAAAAAGTAAAGACACGTGGTATCTTCGTTTTTTGATAACTCTTCGGGAACATAGTCAAAATGCCGGCCGAAAATTGGAAAATTTTCAAAAACTTTCTTTTTACTTTAGAATCGTATTCTACATCAAAAAATAAGACAAACGTGTACTTTTAGTTTTTTGATATCACCTTGGGAACGTGGTCAAAATGGCTGCCGAAGTCTGAAAAAAGTAACAAAACGGAGTTCGTTGTGGTTATGCTTTGCATTCCCAGATGTTTTCAAATGAAACGTCTCATATATTATTTGCTTATTTACTAAACCTGTTATTCCCTTAGGGGTATAGAATATTGACATATTTTTTCCATTTCTTCCTGTCCTTTGTAAATGTGCCAAGTTGCGTTATAGATTTTGCTGTCTCCTCCTCTACTATTCTCTTCTACGTCTTCTACTTTTTCAGTTTCTATTTTAATTAGTCACATTTCCTCAAGTCACCTTCTTTTTTGGTATTTTTATTATAATACCCTCTTTTCACTTTGGGGAAAATTTTTTCTTTCCATACTAACTATGCTCATGAGAAGATGGGTACAGTGGCGGATATATCCAATTTTAGTATATCTGCACTAATTTGGTCCACGCTAGGCGCTTTACCATTTTTTGTGTTTTGTATTGCTTTATAATAATATTTCCTTTTTGGTGGGTGATCCAATGTCGATGTCGAACGTAGGTACCATCTTCTTTTCAAGTTGTACTTTTTCTTACCCATCTGGTAAACTGTTTTTCTTTAGACGTGTAGTATTTTTCCTTCTTTATTTTATTCTTTTTCTACCCCCTTTTACTTAGTTATAGTTATTTTTTGTTATATTTTACAAAAACTTTTTCGTAGCTAACTTAGCACTTCTTCGAATCTCTCTATTTATTTGTTTGTATTCCAATTACAACTCATCTTTCCTAACTTCATTTTTCTCATTCAGGATTTTGTGTTTAAGGTTTCTTCCTCAGCTTATTGTACTCCGTGTGTCTGTACATCTTTACATTTCTTTTGTAACTTCCATTAATCTTCCCGCTTGGTATAATGTTCTAACATTCCTTTGGCCGAATTTGAACGTGTCTAAAGTGTGTCGTATATTGAGGGTATTTTTACGTTTATGACACTTTTTAACTGTTTATTCGTAGCTTTTTCCATCGTCACTAACATTCTATCATCCACTGTCAGATTTTCAGAATTGCTTCATTTTCTGCAATAAGATTTCCCTTATATGGATTCCCTATATGCTTATCTTTACCAACATTTAAATTTTTATACTCGATCCGTACTTTTTTCCCTTTCTTCTTGTATTTTCGTGCAGCACTTTTTATTTTAGCTTGAATACGTCTCTCTTTTTGGGTGAAATTTGTTAATTCAGATTTCTCTTTTTTTCATTCTGCCTCTTTTGAATGGTAGGTGTATTTCGATATTTTCATATTTCTTGGTCGTGATGGATTACAACAAAATTGTTTTAGAAGTTGCGTTGTGGTGTCACTCAATTACTTTTTGCAAAGCTTTCTTAAACTTCTCGATTTGTCTTGGTATTAGTAACAAAATTGCTGTTCTTTGAAGACTCAGCTTGACTTTTTGTTATTTTAAATTGACTATTAGGATTTTGATTGTTTTGTCATGTTATTTCTATAGTTTCTGGTTCTAACAAAAAGATTTTTTGTACATTGTTTTGCCAA
Organism: Ignelater luminosus; assembly: GCA_011009095.1. NCBI lineage: Eukaryota > Metazoa > Arthropoda > Insecta > Coleoptera > Elateridae > Ignelater > Ignelater luminosus. The sequence goes on from VTPC01007265.1 coordinate 26,439, forward strand.
AAGAAATTTCCATTATAGACGTAATGCTAAGCATGGAGTAATATGCTCATATCTCAAAAAATTGAGACGTTTATTGAAGAAAATAGTTTTAGACCAAAGAATCCATAAACATATTATATCTTGCAGTACTTAAATTTTATAAATAAGGAGTCACAGTTTAAAATATAGGTATTTACCACATCCATGATTTGGTATTCACCATGGTCGTCGCTTGTAAGCTCTGCTTGCTAGTACTACTGCAGAACGAAATGAACTTGGAGTAGATTAAAAGAAGAAATTGAAGAAAAAACTTGACTAAACATTTTACTTGTTACATAACGTTACTTTTGTGATTAAATTTCCGTCTCGTAAAATATCGATGTCATCAAATCTCTATTTCAGGTTGTTATCTTTAAGCTCCTGTGCATGCTTTCATTCATTCAGGCATAGATTATCACCATTAACTGGTTTTTTGTTTCAACATTTACTCTTTAATCTTTTTCAAGATGGTTGGTTAATTCCCTGTATTAGGGCAAGACACCCAGTATAAATCTTCATCTCATTTTCATAGTTTCTTTGAAAGGAAATAACTTATGCCGTAGTTTAATAGCATTTTCTTTTTATCCAGAAATCATTTTTTGCTGCATTTATATTTTACGTTTTCCAACTTTATTCATTTGTCATCACCTCATTAAGCCTAATTAATTTGTGATAACGAAATTTATTAATAATGTTTGTAAGTTTTATCTTGTGAAAACCTCATTTCACTCCAAACTCTGCTGTTCAAATAGACATTTTTGTTACCAGCAATTAATTTCTTTATTTTAATTAACTTGTGTTTACTTACGGCTCAAATGTTTTTTTGATGAGGTAGTCAAAATTTCTCATCTTAAAAATTAAACCGTTTAATTGGATTTAAAGTAGTTTGCTTATGTAAATTCACTTTGTTTTATTTAATGTTAATGACAACCAATGTAAATCTAACCTTTGTCTCACTGAGTTTTATTTGGAAATCTTTTTTGTTGTAATAATGGTGAATTAAATTTACCATTTAATTTAAAATTCTTTCAATAAACGGAAAAGAAATTAAGAATGTTTCTCTTTTCTTGTATGCGCATGTTTCTCTTTTGTTTTAACTTATGGTAAATTTAATTCTGCTGGACACACAGGTCTTCCAGGATCTTTTTGCTTCTTCCTTGTTTTTCTATTGTTATATTATATGCTTAGTAAATTTTTCCTTAAAGTGCATTTAGACTCTGTTCATTTAGTTAGAGTTTATTTGATATGAAGGGGTTGGCCAAAACAAATCAAGTGCTATAAATGTTAATTTAAGATAATGAAATCCAAGATTTGGCTGCTTATAGGTTATTCCATATAGATAGCTTTTTTATTTAGCTACTACATAAAAACACGGACAGGTATCGCTTTAATATTTTTACCACTATATCAAAGCCTTCTATAGTACTACAAACTGTACTTTAATTTAACAAAAAATGTTATCTTCCATCACTGTTCGTATCTAGTCGGTTCAGTTGTTGGATTATTGAAATTACATTTTTAAAATTATTTGATTAGTAGATTAATTTTGTTTGCTTTGATATCCAATACATATATCAGATATTTCTAGACCACCATCTCCGTCTTTGAGTTTTAATTTTACTTTGTCATCTGATTTTGGTAACTGCCATGCGTTTAATTTAGGCTACTGTTGCATGCGTTTATTGTGCATAATTTATTATTTTGATGCATTTTATTTGATGATAAAGTTGTATGCTCCTGACTTGTAAATAGTTTCTTTACTTGACATCAGTATATCTTGTCCTATGACTGTGTTCTTTTATTTAGCTTTAGTTTATAACTGCCTTCCCTGTGCTCAGGGCCGCCACTGATTCAAGTTGGGTAAGACCATAAGAAGTCTTTGTAGAGTAAGTATTTTGTAACGCAAGGTTATGTTACAATCTGTGTTAGAGGATATTGTCGAAGTTAATTGACTATGGTATTTTCTTCACTTCATAATAATTTATTTTTTGTTTGTATTCTGGGGCACAAAAATAAATTTTACTTTTCGAACAATTCAGATTCAAAAATCTTTATTTTATTCATCTGCATTGAAGCTATGTTTAAATTGTGGAAAGTTGTCTATAGTAGAAATCAGTTATGATAGTGAAACTAAGTAATGCCTTTTTAAATGCAAAGGCTCAATAACGATCGTGAGAAATTGGGTTAATTATGATGTAAAATTTATTATACTTAAATGTGTGAATGAAACAATATACACGTTTAGAGCTAATTTGCAATATTAATATTCACGGATATAATAAGTAACTTTGTTTAACAACGATTTAGTTTATTAGGTACATCTTTTTTGTTTGCTATGACTCAGATTTGTCAGTGAAATAGTACCTAGTTGATTTGAATTTTTTAATTTTAAAATCGACTTTCATTACTATTTTTTTTACTAAATTCATATCCGTCATCTGTTTAAACTCTTCACGTATAAAAGCTTCAAATTATATTTATTCATATGTACTACATTATTTCATTCATAAAAATTAGTTATCATTTACTAACCGCAAGAATGTTTCTAGATGTTTCTTTTATATCTATTTTGTCAGCTTGTTGACTTACTTATGCAAAAGTTGGTCATTCATTCATTAATAAATACAACCTAGATATTGAATAGCAAGTCCGTTCATTGAGAGAAAACTGTTATATCTAGCAGCCATACAAAACAATCAAAACGAAATTGGGCACAATTTATAACCTAATTCCTTATTTACTAAAAAGAGGATGTACCAAAAAGAAAAATCCTGACACTAATTTTTATCGTTCCACTTGAAGGTTTATTAGATCTTTTAATTTCTATATACCTAATTACTAAATGCGTGTCATCTTATTAAATCAATTACATTTTCACCAACTCACCTACATTCAAATCATTTTGAAAACTGATACGTACATATAAGTATTGATCTCGATTTTAATTAGTTCTAAAAAATTATTTTAACTTCATTGATTTTCTTACCATTTGAAGAATTGTAAGATATTTTTTCCACCATAGATATCTAGCAACACTAGGTCCCAATGCTGAAAGCCCATAGTAGGAATACATAAGAACGTGAATACCAGAATTTACCATTGCTGGCAAAAACGCTGAAACAATAAAACAAATTGCAACAATGATAATGCTTTTTTAGCATTTTAGCACTTACTTGATCCACTAGGCACCCATTTAATTCCAATCCACCATAATGAAAACATAGTGGAATGATGATATACATGTAGGAAAGTGAGTTGTTGATCTTTCTTTCTCAAAATAAAGAAAAATGTATCACAAAATTCTAATAGTTTTGATACGTAATACCACCACACTGCGTTGGCAATCTACAATGATTTTTAAAATTAATAACGAAACAGAAATGTTAATGAAATTCCTTAATTACCTGTAGTTCATCAGGATCACGAGATTGCCTACACGGTTCACATATGTAACTGTATCTTAATCTTATTGAAGAGGTTAAAAGCTGAAAGTTAAACATTAAAAAAAATCAGTTGTGTTATTTTTATATTTTTCTTAAAATTAGAGAAATATCAACTAATTAGCAATAATACATTTTAATAAGGTTAAGACTAAACGAGCCTCTAAAACAGTTACGTTATGATATAACAAGAAACATTAAAAGTCAATGTCAGCTTAACATATAAAAAAGAAATAACTGCAGGATCATACTAGTAACTCAAATTTTTTTTATAAAAAGTCTATCATAGTCTAGGTATAAAGACGATGCGACAGACCCTAAACTATTAGTTAAAAAAGGTTTCTGAAAGTCCAGATATCTATTAAAGAAGATCACGATTTTTTCCATGCCAAAACTTTCTGTGTGTATCAACCATTATTTACCTCAACTTTTGGGTAGCAGGGTAGCAGACCCTGAGTATCAGTCTCAGACTAATATTGGAATCGCCGCAATTAACAGAAGAATGATGTAATAAGCAGAGTATTAAAACTTATAACGAGGCAGTACGTAACTCTACAAGAGAGAAATGCATATTTTGAAAGATACAGTATTAGAGAGGACATTTAATACTAGAGAACTCTACTAAAAGTTAAATAAATAGTTGAAAAATGAAGTCATTAACTGTTAAAAGATATACTATAAGCCTATATCGTTCACTTTTAGTCAAGAAACTAATTTCAAGTAGAAAACAACTAGGCAAGCAAAGAACTTATAAGATAATTGTTAATCTCATGAGTATCATACCTGTGCAGATATATAAAGATTCAATATAGCCATCGCTAAATTATATGGTATTAAAGCCCATGTTAATTTAAATGGTCTTCTGTGTTTCATTAATTTAGGTCCAGTCCAAACTATTATAAGATATATAATGGTATAAACTACTGTTGGTACAGGTGAGTCGACTAGAGGCCATCCTTTCGTTCTAGAATCTGAAAACAAAATAAAAATGTGTAAAACTTAAAAAGCTATAGTTAATAAATACTGATAAGTTGATTATTAAAAAAAAAATTGGGAAACCTGAATGTTATTCTTTAAAATAAAGTGTTTACAGGTTTCTTTGTCAGCAACATTTTATACATGAGATAATGGCATAATTGAATCTCAAAGTGAAAGTTTACTAAAACATAAGGTGTCCAAATCTACAAACGAGAATATCACAAAAACACCGTAAATAATTAGTACTTAGTTAGTTAAATAGCAGAGCGATTATGACTGCACAATGGGCAGTCTTTGATGCTCCTACTTCTTGCCTTTTTTGGTAGCTAAATCCCTTACCTTCTCCATACCTTCACCTATAATCTCTATATCATGTTGCATTACAGAATGAAATGAAGCAAAGTACGTATTTCTAGCTACATCTTGGTTTGCAATGCTGTGCATTCGCCTAATAGCGAATTTGCTTTTACTTAGTTAATTTCACGCACAAGTGTTTAACGTGTGATTGTTTAGAATTTTTAATTGTTCATTGTTTGTATTTTTGAACCTATTGTAAAGAAGATGTACTTTTTTTAACACAAGTAGCTGTTTATCTTGAGAACCGTATTTAGATTTCATTGATGGAGACTGGATTGGAAAGTTTATATCAAGGTATGGCATAGTTATTTATGTATGAACTCTATCAACAGCGTTAACAACGCGTTTTTGGCCAGCGGTTTGAAAGTTATAGCACAAGGTGTAACACGGCAAGGACCAAACACTGGTTACGCCTGAGGTGCATACAATTAGGTACAATTTAACCCTTCTTAATCCATTTTGTGCGTGCCAAACAGCAACATTTAATTCAGGAAGGTTTGACATAAGAAACATCTTTCGATAAATTCAGGGCCTACATTTGTGCGTTGCTATTTGATCAACGTACTGTTTGAAATTTGAAATATAACTCACGTTGGAAACAAAATCTTTAGCAGCATAGTTAACTTTGATATTTTGGTTATCATAAATAAAGCACCTAGACGCTGTCTGTGTGCAACTTGGAAAGCCAATAACTATAAGACAAATAGACTAAGGTTCCCTTTGAAAACTGCTTGTTTAGGCAAGAAGCAAGCAAGAAAACTTAAAAATTAATCTTTGAAAACCTCACATTCCATCAAATAGAAAAGAAACACAAATCAGAATAGAAAATCAAAACCTTTGAACAGCAGATGAAGTTGTATAAATAGGTCAAACAGTCTCCTTCCGAAATAATCATAAAAACGAGATAAAGGAAAGAATAAAGAAGGGACAGACAAGATTCTAGCCACTGTCACACTTATTAAAAAAAAACTTATCAATAAACATTAAACGTAAAGTGTTTAACAAATGCTATCCCACCCTAACCTATAGCGCACAAGCTTGGGAGACAACAAAAAGCTCACTAAAAAGTTTAGCAACAATGCAAAACGAAATGTTTAAAATAATTTTAAGAGTTAAACTAAAAGTCAATGTAAAACTAAAAATTTAAAATACAATGCAAATCTCAAGTGTTGTAAATTTTTAAAGTGGAAGTGGGCTGATCATGTGGCAAGAATGTACAATAGATGGACAAAAAATACTACAAGATGGGTACGTAAATAATTATATTACAAAGTGAGATCCAGATTGTACAAATCATTGCCAATAATAGTTATTTTTAATTCAAGATTTGAAGCACGAGGCGCAAGGGCCAAACAGACTTGCTTTACGCCTGAAGATAAGGTCTAAATTACGCGTATTACTGATTGATCGAACATAAAGGTTTTAAAAAATTTGTTAAACTTTTCATTCGAATTATTTTCTATATGAACCTTCTGGCAGTCTTCCGAAGTCAAGTTTGCTTTGCATGTTTGTACGTTATTTCTAAGGAATACAATAATCGCATTTTTTAGAATGTTGTTATTGTAAGGTATTACATAGATTTCCATAATCTGTGCTTCATGATCGGGCAAATGTATGGGTGGTATGTTTGTATAACATTTTTTCAGACTCAATTACATTTGAAGACAGAATTTTCAGAGTCTTACTTATCACTGTTACTTTATTGGTAAATAGTATGGGTACCAATAGATGGAAATAGTTGTACTTTTTCGTTAGAAGTAGAATATTGCAGCATTTATCGTATAATGGATAATAAGCATTTTACTTTGATTCCACTGATAGACAAAGATTTTCTTACAGGAACAATTCTAGCTGATTCTTATGTAATTTTGCCTGCTGAATCAGAATTTGTCCATCACCCTCCATGTTTTTGTAATTGTTGGTGTTTACTCCTGCTCTTAATATTTATTTCTTTGAATTTCTAATTTTAGGATACCTTTTAAACCACAATACTTTGTTAAGTATGCATTTTTATTTACCCAATAACAAATTAGTTTGGATAAATCTGATTTTGGGGGCTAACTAGGAATTTATGGAATTTATTAGACAAAAAGACAAGAATATGCACATTCTGTAGTAGGCAGCAAAAACTGCAGCATTTATTCTGCATTGACGTCAACGCTTTACTAGAGCAATGGGCTAGCATCACAATCCGAAAAAGTGCAGACTCTTAGACTTTTCAAAAACGAGCCTTAAAGCTGCCCTCCTTCATAGTGGAAATAAAAATGTTTCTATTCCTATTGCTCATGTTGTCCACATGAAGGAAATTTAATTTGTGTGAATTTCAAAATTGTAGCTCTAGCATTGGGTTTACAATTGAAGTACACGAGATTTTGCTGTGTGAATGGGATAATAGGGGCAGAAAAAGTTATTACATTAAGAAACAATGGCCAAAAAAAGTAACCTTATTCCTGGAATTAAAAGTGTCATTTGTGAACCTCTCATTAACTACGAATAAATTCTGCTGCCACTACTTCATATTAATTTGGGATTGATGAGAAACTTCGTAAAGACAATGAACAAAGATGGTGAAAGTTTCCTTTCCTTTCCCTAGAATAAAAGAGAAAATATTTGTGGGGCCCCAAATAAAAGAGAGGCACCTGCTTGGCAGTGCTTCGAAACTGTGGTGACAAACTTCCTCGGGAATACAAAAGCTGAAAACTATGAACAGCTGGTTGATGAACTGCTACAAAATTACAAAGATTTGGGAGCAAATATTTCACTGAAGATTCATTTCCTCCATTCACATCTGAATTGATGTGAACAATGAACAGGGCGAGACACTTCACCAAGATATCGCCCAAAGGAAAAAATAGAGCGAAAATATGCTTGCTGACTACTGTTGGGACCTTAAAAAGAGATGCACCAGCAACGAAATACAAGTGAAAGTCGAATAAAAATATGTTTTGTGAATAAATTATCTTATATTATGTAGCTTTATTATACCACAAAAAATTAAAATTTCTAAAATCTCCAACGCGTTTTACTCAAAAACCTCACGTGCTGGGAAAATTTGCAAAGCCGATTCGGAATCGGCAGGAAACATTGTACACATGTAACATTCAAAAAGTTCAATTTCATATACCAGTGCTCTTTAAGGTTTCAGAAGTATTTCCGTGAGATTGTTGTTTTTTCTAGAAATATTTCAATATTGCAGGACTTCGAAAAATTCCATTTAGCTTGAAAATGGTGTATCCTATATGAAGAACACAAGCATCTTTTTTAAAATATCCTTGGGTTTCAAAGACAAGGTCTCCGCCTTTATTTCCAGTGACGTGATATAACGGCGGTATCCATTATGAATTCACACAGTAGTGGACATCAGAGAACAAAAGCTATGTGAAGGACGTCATTTTAATATTTTACGTTGTTTCCGAAAAAAAACAAGAAATTTCAAGTGGAAACTTAACACCCTGTATCTCGGAGATGTTGTACTTTAGATCCTAAGTTTGTATTAAAAAGAATTAGCCTTAATTGAATCTTCTGTTTGAATACTTTTGTTCATTTCAGAGACGCCTTGTATATTAAAACAAATTGCTCCGAACAGTAGTGTTTATAAAAATAACATGTTTTTTTGTTACGAGGGTGGTCTGAAAAGTTTCCAACCTCAACGTGTAGATGGCAGCACTCGTAAATAAAAGCTACTGAATTTCGTTGTTCATCTGTTGACAGTTACTCACCAAAGTTTCAGCCATTTTGGACGCGCAGTTTTTATGTAACAGTCGTTTGAGTGAGTTGATGTGAGTTTTTTGGTGAAAGTTTTTTGGTGAAAATGGACAAAATCGAGTATCGAGCTGTCATTAAATATTTGTTTTTGAAAGGCAATACGCCTTCGCAAATAAAAGATGAGTTGGATTCTGCGTATGGGGACTCTGCACCATCATTTACCACAGTGAAATTTTGGGCTGCCGAATTTAAACGTGGCCGTAAGAGCTTGGGAGACGATGAACGTTCGGGACGTCCAAAAACTGCAACTACCGACGAAAACATCGCCTAAGTTCACCAAATGGTGCTAGACGACCGCCGAATTAAAGTGAGAGAGATAGCAGAGGTTATGAACATGTCAAAAGAACGTGTTTGTCACATATTAAATCAACATTTAGGCATGAGAAAGCTGTCCACGCGTTGGGTGCCGCGTTTGCTCACGTTAGACCAAAAACGTGTTCGAATGAATATTTCCAATGCTCTTTTGGCACAGTTTAGGCGAAATAATTCCGAGTTTTGGCGCCGATTAATTACTGTAGATGAAACTTAGATACACCATTATACGCCCGAAACAAAAATACAGTCCAAACAGTGGACTGCAAAGGGGCAAACCGGCTCCAAAAAAAGCAAAAACTGTTTTTTCGGCTGGGAAAGTGATGGCGACTGTTTTTTGGGATAGTCATGGAGTTATTTTAATCGATTATCTTCAAACAGGAAAAACCATTACAGGAGCACACTATGCATCATTACTTGACAAGCTGAAGGCAGAACTTGCGAAAAAACGGCCACATTTGCAGAAAAAGAAAATCCTGTTTCACCAAGACAACGCACCGTCTCACACCTCAGCGGTTGCCATGGAGGAAATCCACGAATTACGGTTTGAACTGCTTGACCATCCGCCTTACTCACCAGATCTAGCCCCAAGCGACTTCTTTTTGTTCCCTCATCTAAAAATTGCGCTTGGAGGACAAAGATTTTCGTCAAATGAAGAGGCAATCACCTTCGTGAACAATTATTTTGCAGAGAAAAATGCCGAGTACTATTTGGACGGGTTACAGAGATGGGAGCATCGCTGGGAGAAGTGTGTAGAGTTACAAGGAGACTATGTTGAAAAATAAAAAAAAATTTTCAGAAAAAATGTCTTGTATCTTTGTTAGGTCGGAAACTTTTCAGACCACCCTCGTATAATTCGAACACAGGTTTAGAATTACTATGCAAATTTGTTTTAATAGTTTTAATTGAATACTGAACGCCATGAATGTATTAGAAGAACAAATAAAATAAAAGTATAAAGAAACTTACCTGATAATGATAATGTCCAGAGGTAGTATTCATAAATATTTTTGATATAACTCTGTGTAGTATTAAATACTGTCGTCATGGTTTCTATTTTTCTATCTGAAACAAAAAAAAAACCCTACGTAAATAGTACGTACTACTAAAGACTTGAGATTGAATTACTAGGTAGTTGCAAATTTTTAATTAATCTAAATTCTAATTTTAAATTTGAATATATTATTAATTTTCTAAAAATTAAACCTACATTAAAAAATTAATCACGAAAAGAAACTACTTATGTTTCAAACAATACATATAACAGCAATTTTTACAAAGAATTCCTCAATCATGCATATGAAGCAAAATTAAATCATGCCATTGTACCTTCGTAAGTATTCAAAAGTCAGCAGAAGTTTGAAAATAACAGATTTTTTTGTAACAGTAGATTGAAGTAAACGAAATAAACCTGAATTTTAGAAACAAAATTAATTTAAATTTGAAAAAAGTTTCTTTCTCCTTGTTATTTATAGTAAATTTCAATTTTAAGAGTAAATTAGTAAGTAAATATTGATAATAGATTAAATGCAGAAACTTACGTCTAAAATAAAGGTGTCACTGAAACATTGCCCAAAACTCAAAGAAATTTCCAAATAATTAAAACGTGGAAAATACGAAACCTTTACTAAACTATTTATGATTATACCTACTATTGCTACGTTTTGGTTATAAATAAGAAATTTCGTACAGTGTCATGGTCATTAAAATGAGTTTAAAGGAAAAAGATTGGAAAGCTACCTAATTATAATCTAATCTAAATAACTCAAATTGTCATTGAATAGAACTTCTCTTAAAAGGCAAATTAGTCCGATAATAATCTTCGTGTTTAGATTTGCTCTGTATAAACTAAAACTCAAATTTGTTAGAAAAAAAACATTGAACATTAAACGAGTATTACCGAGCTACATTATTATATCTTTATGATAAGTTTATTATGTTCGTTGCTGATTACAACTTAGTAGTTTTGGTGTTAATTATTTATTTGTTGAAAGTTTAATCAGCCTAATGCAGTAAATCTTCACAAGAAATTTTGTTTTCTTTGATGTAAACTTGAACGACGTATTAGTGGATTGGAAAGAAATAATGTAGTTATTTGCTAACTTGTGAAACAGACTATAGTTTGAATTATAAAATAAATATAATAATAATTCTGAAGCTAGAGTGGGCGACGTGTAATACGTAATGATATCAGAAGGGGTTGCTGTGATTAGATTAATTATAGTTTTAACATGCAATGTAACGTAAATGAGATGCAATTTGCGCTAGATTGCATATGATTCGCTAATGAGATCCTTAATGTACACTCAAAAACAGGCAGTCAATTACAATTATCCTGCAATGCAGGTGTTTGAAAATGAAGAAGAAAAGATCCAGAGAATGAAGTGATTATATTATATCAAAGATAAACGAGTTTACCAAATAAAGGGTTGTGAAAGAAATTTATTCTGCTGTCCATATATAATTCATACTTTTGTATATTCTACAAGAAGCATACGCAGTGTTCTTGAGATATCTATACAACAATCTTTTGAGTTAAAAACGACAAGTCATCTCTATAAAAGCATATGCAAATACGTACAGCTTTCTAGACACAAGGTGTTAAAGTAAAACACCTTCTTAAATACCTGCCAGTGCGTTCTGATAAGCACACCTAAATTAATTTCTATAGGAACAATGTACAGTGATTCCTCTGTACACGTTACTCTTTAACTTTTATTATTTGTGATAAAAGCTAACCTAAATAACTAAACTAAGAAAATTTAAAAACTTATATATCATGTTTCAATACATCTGGTAACATAGGAAAATTAAATAAAATGTTTAAAATATAGTTAGAAAAAGCTCAATTAAAATTTGAAATTTACAGTTCCTGGGAAAAGATTGTTACATTTTAGAGAAAACAACTTAAAAATAAAACAGTAGGTACAAAACAACTGAAAAACTCTGAAAATCATTCTTAATGAATAGTTATCATAATGAGTCCCTGGTTTGTAGTTAGACAGCTTACTTTCAATGATACTTTAAAAAGTGTTGAGACAATATTATTGCATTTAAAAGGACTGATGTATCCCTCATCAATATTACCCGCGTTTTGGGGTAATTCCGGCCATAACGTAATTTTTAATTTTTCTAAATTTCTAAAGAATTTTCCTTTCTGAAGATTTTGTTTGTAAGATATAATATTAATAATGAAATTTAGAATGATTCAATTCTGTGAAACTACTGTAACTACACTCATCAGTGATCTGGAAGTTTCAAAACGTCCTACGCGATATGAGAAGTATTTGCTCGAAAATTTTTAAATTAATTTAAAACTTATAATACAAATGTAAATACATCATTTACAGTTTAATGAATGTTTGAATTGACTAACTCGAGAAATTAATATTAATAATCTTTACAGAAGTATTTCGTATAATTTATGGTCATTCTACAACTAGAGTAATTCTATCAATTATTGTTTTTATTGTATGTGTTACCGGACAAACCCGAAATCCGGATATTTTAGTATTGACTAGGACAAACGCAAAGCTCTTGCGCTCTCTAGGAATAACGCAAATTTCCTAGGCCAAACGCGAAGTGCCAGACTAATTCAGGAACAACTGATTTTAGAGAAAGAAATTCTAATTTGTCCTAAAATTTCCAGGCAGAACTAGAAGTTATTTAAGTTACCTGAGATAAACTAGGTATGCTTGCTCGACTTAGGATAAACCCGTTTCGAATTTTGGAAACAGCATTTGCGCATCGTACACTGTCATTGTGTGACTTGGACGAGCTTGTGTGCTGTGATAATAGATTTTGTCGATTATTCATTATGTCCGAGTTAAAATGAAGAGATAAATTTATTCAAACCATGATAGACCGAGATACAAAGTCTTCGACACATTTTACTGTGCTTACAAAAGCTCAATACAACAGCTTATTAGAAAAGGTATGTAGACGATTGATTTGAGGTTATAATCGAGGAGTGTGCCACTCGTAGCATTAAGTAGCATTAGTAAGTTTCAGTTGTTTAATTAATTCACAAGCTATAATATTATTACCAAACAAATAAAACACCTATCAAAAATAATCTAAAGTCAGCTGCGAAAAAAGTGGCTTTGCAGTATAGTCGATTGAGGCGATTTGATGTTATTGAAATAAACGGAAACAAAAAACTAATTGCTAAATCATTAGAAAACAACATACGTTATTTTTTGCCTATTGATGAGGTGTTTGATGCTATTGATAGTGCACATCGCGCAGTTGGGCATGGTGGAGGGGATAGATTACTCTCCGAAACGAGCGAAAAGTATGCAATCATAACAAAAGAAATGATAAACTTATTTTTATCCATGTGTGAAAGTTGTCATATGAAACGAACAAAAAAAAGAAGGGTTTAACATAGTTTCTAGACCAATTTTGCATAATCAAATGAATAGTCGCTGTCAGGTCGACCTAATAGATATGCAACCACAAAGTGATGCAGGTAACAAATTCATAGTGGTGTATCAGGATCACCTAACGAAATTTATTATTCTGAGAGCTCTTCGCACTAAAACAGCTAAAGAAGTAGCATATCACTTAGTTGATATTTTTACGCTCTTTGGTGCCCCTTGCATTCTGTATTCCGATAATGGACGCAAATTTGTCAACAAAGTAATTAATAAGTTAACCGATCTGAGGCCAGAACTAAGGTTAGTGCACGGCAAACCTTGACATAGCCAAAGCCAAGGTTCCGTTGAGAAAGCCAATCAAGATGTAGAAAACATGTTGACAACGTGGCTAAAGGACAACAACACTTTAAAATGGACAGAAGGACTTAAGTTTGTACAATTTATAAAGAACAGAGCGCTGCACTCAGGCATCAGCATGTCACCCTACAAAACCATGTTTGATATGGAGCCCAGAGTTGGGCTGATTACGACTAAATTGAGCGAGGAAGTTATTTTTGATTTACACACTGAGAAAGGCTTAGGAAAAGTCATATCGTTGACAAATTCGGGCGAGACAGAATCAGAGAAACGACGAAGAAGTGGCAGTGGAAATGGAAAGGGAAGAGGTAGGTAGTCATGATGAGGATGACCAACAAAATGATCAATACTGTAATGACGTCGGAAATATTGCAACAGTTAGGAAGAGAGCTGCATTTTCTCACGAAAGCAGGCCAAAAAAATGAAGCTATCAAGAAACAAGCTACATCCACCAGCTAATATTGGCGACAATGGGACCATGCCCATACCAGATGTAGATAAAGCAAGAGGAAGTTTACGTAATATCATGGCCGTAGTTTTAAACGTGACAGACGGTAATTTATATAAGCTAGATACTAAAGACGGTTGTTTAAGACAGCTGTATGCGTGATCAGAATTTGAAATCCGTAAATATAATTTTATTTCGATAGACGATTTTGATCAAAAACAAACAATTTCTCTCAGAACTGCAGCCACAATTTGTTCGGGTAGAGCTCAGGGATACATTAAATGCCAGTGTACTAAACACTGTGGAACAAACTTATGCATGTGTAAAAGGCGACAACTCCTCTGCAGTTTGAAATGCCACAACAGGAATTCCTGTAGAAATAATTAAATAAACAGCTGACTTACAGCAACTTGGTTTTGTTTTACTTTGAATTTAAAGAATTGTTCTTATCTAGTATCATCGAGATTGATTTTATTATAACACAATAATTAGTAATTTTAAGTATTATGTTTGATTTCTTTTCGTAATAGTTCTAGTAAGTACCTACCTATTATTGTTTATTTTATTTTTTATTTTAATAATTATCGTATTGTAAAGCATTTGTTAGTTTGATTATTTTCATCAATATATTTAGTTATTTTTTTTTACTGGTATCAGATAAAAATCAAAATCATAATTATTCTTAAGGATTTCATAATATTTAATATTCATAGGTAAAATTCCAAGATTGTTTTGGCTATCGTAATTTGAAGAATTAATGTTCAAATCATTCGTTAGTTTTGTTATTTTCGATAATCTTGTAAACTTTTTCTTACTGGCACCAAATAAATCAATAATCAGAATTAAAACTAGTTTATCCTGTTCAGTTCTGCCTGAAAATTTTAGGCCAAACTAGAATTTCCTTTTTTAAAATCAGTAATTCCTGAATTAGTCTGGCACTCCGCGTTTGGCCTAGGAAATTTGCGTTGTTCCTAGGGAGTGCAGGTGCTTTGTGTTTGTCCTAGTCAATACTAGAATACCCGGATTTCGGGTTTGTCCGGTAACATATGTACTTATTACATTTTCATAATGTTGTTTTTCTATCTTAGAACATTAAAAATAAAAACAAAGGGATTTTTAGAACTCCATAATTAAAACAAGATTAAAGAAAATTTAACTTAAACTATAAATCCAATTAGTTTTATCAAATTTTATCTACAATATTCATCAATTAACATATACAAATTGGTGTTTCTCACGTATCTTTTTAGAACTGTGAAAAACGCAAACTTCTTTTTTATACTGAAATAAGTTGCACAAACTGACTGATTTGAGCACACCAAGTGCAAATAAAATTTAATTAGTGCATTTCCTAAGGAAGCTCATGATTATCAGATTAAATATTATAAATTAGTATGGTAATACGAGTTTATAGTAAACGTGAGGAACATAAGGAAATTTTATTATCATAAAAAGTAATTAAATGTTAGCCGCTATCTAATTGACTCAGTTAGTTGACTCAAAATCAAAACCAACTTCCTGATCTGGCTGCATTTGGCATTTGACCTGGTGGAGCACCGGCCATCTTTGAAACGTTTATACCACTCGTAAATTTGGGTACGGCTCATGCATTTCTCCCCGTATACGGTTTGTAACTTTAAATAGTACGTGTCTTTGCTTGTTTCATCAAGTTTTTGATAAAATCTGATACATATTTGTTGATCAGTTTTTTCGGACATGACAAATGCGATAAATAACAACGCAGAAGAGTTAGGTTGGCGTGATTCGAAGAGCATGCGCGGTATGTTTCAAGGTCAATGTGTATGAAGCTACCACCAACTGTGTCGCTCGACTCCAGACTTATGCCACCAATTCGGATAGATTTTGATCATACCTCGTAAGTTTACAAGAATACCAGGCTTAGTTTGGACTCAGGAATCTGCTCTACGAGCATTTCCTTTGATTTTAAAGACACTCCATGTATACCTTACATTCTAGGAAATGCTCAATAGAAACAACTTATTTGTTGTGTTATACGTTAACTTTTTGAATTTATTATCATATTTGTTTTTATTTTTCTTGTTTCTCAAGTTAGAGAAAGCCTTATTTTGTGTGAGTGTTACATAAAAGATTTTTTAAATCTTAACATAAAAAATTGGTTTATAAAATTTTAAAATTTTAATCACAGACTTATTAATACAATCAAAGAAGAACCTTTTTTCTAATTTTTACAAGAAAAGTAATATTGATTTTCGTATGCCGTATTTCTTATCTATGCAGCTACAAAAATTATATTTCTTAATCAGCTACAAATTGCAGTGACTCACAGTGGCGTAAATAGTGGACGCAAAAGCCCGCAGTGCGGGGGGGCTCGAAGGATTTTGGGGCCCCACAGTCGTTTACAGATATGAAATAAAAATAGGCATATAATTAGAAAAGTCTGAATAAGCGAAATTTCTACTGTCCAGTTTATTTGTTTTGTTATATAAGTACCTACTACCACATATTTAAAAATACACTGTAGTATAAAGTGCAGTTTTTTTAAATATTATTATATATCATGAAATACTAAGGGGCCTCGAAATTATGTTTGTGGGCCTTGCGGGAGAGCCCTAAAATTATATTTACGCCACTGGTGACTCATGGTATACCTTAAGCATTTTACTGACTGGCTCTAGTATGTCAACAACAACACACGGCCAATACACTCCCTTAAGTAATGGTAAACAGAATTTCGTTTCGATTACCATCAGTGGCAGTTAAAATAGTAACGAAATGAAGTCGATACTATACTCCAGTATAGTAAGAAATGAATGACATTTCCAAACGCGTCAGTCGGTAAATCTTAGAAAATGTCGCTTTTCTTGCCAAAATTTAAAAAAAATAATTTTAATGCCATATGGGACGTTTGTTGTTTGTACTAATTTACTTTGCTTTTTATAATCAAATGTCTAAGATTTGTTCCTTTTACAACTGCAAGAAAATAAATCATTTAGGAGTTAGAAAACATAAAAAGAAAAAAACTTAAATTTAAAGAAACGTTGAGTGGTGATAGATATAACATACATACGATTGTTTAAAGAATACAAAACAAATACGATAGACAATAGTTAGACATAGACGCAAACATCACTTTTCCACTAATATGTACATAAATTCAAATAACCTCCTCAACCTTGTGGTTAGAACTATGTTACATATAATAGTAAACAAATATTTTATTATGTGCTTATTAGTAGTTTTAGGCAAAATGTTCCTCCTGACCTTTTGCAAATCCAGTCAGGAAACTTCGACCATGATAAAAAAAACCTTGAACTTATTGTACAAACACATAAGTATATGGAATAGACAAATTCGCAAGAAAATTTTGTTTATGGGTAAAACCATTTTTACCATTGTATTTGCAACAACTGTCCTTTATTAGAGCAAATTGTTACATCTCTCTAGCTAACTGTAAGTTAAGTACCACTAAAACAAGTTTTTTCCTTCGTTTAACTTGACGGTCTCGTCGTTTTGTCAATTTACCACTTAACAATCAAGATTTCTTATGCAGACAAAACAAATGATTTACACAAATTAAGTTTTATATATATATATATATATACAGTAGTGGACAAAAAAAACGCACATACAGAAAAACTTTTCTTTTTTAACAGATGGTTTTAAAATTTTAAATATTTTTATCATTAAGTAATGCTATCAATACTATGTGATTGCAATGAAGTACTTGACAATTTGATCTTACTAAATAAACATTTCATAGCCAACTTAGTTTATGTGTATAACCAAATACTACATCACAGATTTTGAACTTTTATTATTCAGAATATGGTATAAAAACAAAAAAACTGATAACAAAAGATTATTAAGCAAACATTTGCCTCCATATTAATGATAAAAATATACTGTTAACATTTTGTATTTCCACCCTTAGCTTTAATAACTGCCCTATATCTATCGGGCATACTAGATATCAATCTTTGTATATACGCAGGGCTTATTTCAGTTTCCCATAAGCGTCTTATTGTGCTTCTAAGGTCTTCTTTAGTTTTCGGATGGTTTTCAGTAATAGCTCGCCCTATTTCATACCAACAATTCTCAATCGGGTTGAGATCTGGACTATTACCGGGCCACGTCAGGCAAGAAACTTTTTGTTTTTTAAGAAAATCGTGTACCTAGACGTAAATCAATAATAATAAATTATTAATTAATGCTTTAACTTTATTATTATAGCAAAAAATACCTTCTTGGCTCTGTGACACGGCGCTGAATCATCTTGAAAGATTCCACTTTTCAACCTTCCAAAATGTCGTTTTATTGTTGATATTAAATGTTCCTTTAAAACATTTATGTATATTTCAGCATTCATTGTGCAACTTGAAAAATAAATATCACCCACTCTCTTACTAGATATACACCCCCACACCATTTGATATGAATCAAATTTAATTGTTTGTTTCAAACACTCTTGTAGAAATTCTTCACCTGGACGACGACGCACATATTGAATACCATCTGACCCGTGTAGATTAAACTTTGATTCGTCTGAAAATACTACCATATTCCATTGACTTTCTGTCCATTTGACATGTTCTTTTGCCCATTTTAATCTAGCTGCACGCATCTTTTTAGTCAACAAGGGCTTCTTCCTTGGACGATAGGCTTTTAAATTACTTGAACACAATCTACGACGAATTGTTCTTGTACTAACTGACGGGCCAGCATGTTCTATCTATGCTTTCCTTAATTCAGTGGAGGTTGCTTTTCTATTTTTAATAGCCAGTCTTTTTAAAACACGATCTTGTTTGTCAGTAGAAATCTTCTTTCTTCCACTTCCTTTTTTCCTATTATTTTTTCTTATTAAACGTGAAATAGTAGAATGATGACAACCTAATTTAGCACTAATATACGTCATAGAACACCCTTCATCCCGTAATGCTAATGCAACACTTTTTTTTCGCGGAGTTAAAGGAGCCATTTCCACAACGATTTAATGACAACTGCAACTACAGCAACAATGATATTGTTTTCTTAGATATATAGACTTGATTGTAATAAAACAAAATAGAATCAGTGGCTACTATGTTACAGGTAATTAAATTTTAATACCAAATGCTTTAATATAAAACAGAAAACCCAATAATTCAGAATATGGGGAATGTGCGTTTTTTGTCCACTACTGTATATTTACAAGAAAATCTTTTATGAATACGTTTTGGTACAATTTTACCATTTAAAAATTCTTTTCAAATCGATATAAAATACGTGTAAAAATGAGTTAAATCCGCTTTTGACATAAACGCAAAAGAGATTAAACCAACTAATACCCCGAAATCGGATAAATCCACTGCTATCTAAATGCGTGATGTGGTGTTACTTAACAAACATTATGAGCGAAATTGAAAAAAAAACAATACAGAACAGGGTTTAGAATTTTACTGACAAATACTAAATGGAACAACACTAAACTCACTACACTACTGGGTACAGTGGTGCGAGAAAGTCTTGCATCACTTTAGAAATTGAGGAAAATCAAATTCTAAATGCACTATTTAATTCACAAATATTTTTCAGCCATTAGTCTTTATATCACACGGGCAGTTAGTTACAATAATTTTATTTAAAAGGACACAGCAGAATTTTTGATTAAAATAGAAATATAGGTAACTGGTAAACAAATTTATTTCACAAGATTGTATAGCCAGTGTAAATAAAGAAATTTAAAATATAAATTATTATCAATATTTGATTAAGCAACCCTTGTTCTTGATAACCAATTCGAATCTTTCTGGCATGAAATTTATTAGTTTTCTTAATTTTTATTTCAAAATACAGCGATTCCAAACTTGAACTGGAAATTTAATTAAATAATAAATATCCGACTGAGATCAGAAGATTGCGCTATCAAATTAATTCTGTTAATTTTATTAGTGGTCATTCAGGATTGAATTCTTTTGCCCTACCGCAAGGTGAATATTATTGTCCTAGTAAGTAAAATCTTCTTTTCCAAACTAGTCTTCACATCTTATTCTGCAATACTTTACAATATTTTATAATACCCCATAACAACGGTTGAATGCTTAATTGTAGGGTATAAATATTTTGGTCAATATTCTTCTCCGTGAGATCCTCAAAAATACGTTTTTCGGCATGATTGTTTCTCTTAGTTCATGACCAAGCAGTCTTTGCTTTACAGTGGAAGTAAACGCACACTAACAATGGTAACTTTGAATCATAACTAATTGATTAGTGGAATTAGAACTTCTATAGGTCAGGTTTGTTGTTCTTAGCACAGCATCATCGCGAACTGAGGTTTTCCTTGGTCGCCCACTACGTGGGTTATTATCAGTTTTTGTCCGTTTCAACACACTTTCTGATAATTCGAACAACTGAAAACTAATTACAGTTCACTTTGGTGGTTATTTCACGACTAGGAACACGTTTTCTTTATGATGAAAAATATTTTACCATCGCTTTTGATCCAATAATTTTTACAATTTTTAACGAAACTAATAGAGTCGAACGCACTCTAAGAATCTTTGCAGTGCTTATTTGTACTTATACTATCATCAATATTCGTGATACTAGTACGTAGACCTTAATGACAGCATTATTTGCATTATCTAACCGATAGATAATCTGTTATGGCAAAACCCTCTTTTAATCGTTTTCTCTAAGATTGTAAGAAGATAATAAGGAGACACATTTCTAATGTAATAACTGTCAGATAATTTAAGATGATTAGGGAAAAAAACATGATAGTGCAAGGACAACGCAGTACTTTTTCATACCACTGTATGTAGAAGAAGAGATTTAACAGTCATTTTGTGCCGAGTATCTAAATGATAATTTGTTCATTTCAGAAATTTTTTTGTTTACTTTTTGTTTTGATCTTTTTTGTTTTGTACAATTTATTACTAACATTATCTTACCTTCAAAAAACGGAACACAGCAATAAGATAATTATTAATTGTAATATCAAATTGAGCCAACTATTTTTTTTATTTGCAAGTAAATTAATTACTAATTTTTCTATGATATACAGATATTTTGATAATTTTATCTAGATAATTATTCTAAACTAGTTTTTTCTTAAATAAACTCATTTTTATATTGCCTGTTCTTTTTCTTTATGCTTCTGCAGTTTTTACCGATTTACCCAGTCATACTTATTACAAACTTTGGAAAAAACTCGAGGCCCAAAAAGTTTGATTAACTAATCTTTGTAAAACAGCATTCAGATTTATAATTAGTAATTTAATATTGAAAACTGGATATTCTGTAACAAGATGAGAATTTTATTTTTTTTTAATAGATTTCCCTAATCTCGAAATCTGCTTGTATGAAAGACACAGCATCTGAGATGTTCTTGCAACGTATGCAAAAACTGCATGGAAAGAAATTCATTCTGTAATTGAAGCTAGTTTTTGGTTAATATATTATAATGAAAATATAATATGTAGGACTTTGATTAATTTAAAAAAAGCAGCAAATCTTTTATTCTAACATCTATTTAAAATTAGATAACTGCGGTTCTGCCTAGGTTAATAAAATTTTGAATCTGTCAGGTTTTAATTAAAAAGCATGTATAATTTTAATTTTCTTTTGCAAAGCATTTTTTTAATATCCTTTATCCACGTGTATATTCGGTAAAATTGTGACGTGTTGTAAAGTTACCAAAACACTCTAACATACAATTACTTTTTCTGTCAGTCACTTTTCCTTTCCTTATTATTATTACTATTATAAGTTAGAAATATAAAATTAGAGACTTATCTTAGTAATTAGAAAGCCTTGCCGGTAACAAGCAAAATTTTTCATTGCTGGTGATTGACTGATCTTATGCACGCAATTCAAGATAAACAAACATTTAGATGTTGTTTTAAATGAAAAATACTTAATTTATTAATTTAATAATCTATCTACTAACTCACCAACAACCGGTGTATCTTAGAATAAATGAGAAGATTTCGCACATTTCCATTTAACCACAGAACATTAGTAAACCTTTGGTCCTTTGCTTGGTACACTGTCACTACTTATAAATTTAACATGAAATCTTATCTAGATTGGAAGAGGTATGCTAGTCTCGTAACGATGTTGTTTCTATCAGATCTGTAAATACAGTGACTAGATGGAAAGCAAGTGTCTTTGTAAAAATAGCAAGTGGCAATTTATCGCTGAAAAAGCTAAAAGTAGGCCGATCAGGGGGGGCACACTAGCAAGTTCCGTTCTTGCTTTTCTTTAACATTCGAAGATCGTAGAAGACGGATTTTTACGTTTGCACACTTCCTTATAAGAAACTTTCTCACAGTTTTAAAAAAGTTTTTCGTTAATAAGTGTAAGAGAAAATTTCTCTACTAGTTTTTTTTTGTTGTACGTTCATTTTATTTCGTTTTTAATTGTTGCAAGCGCGTTAGAAGTATTTAGTATACATTTATGTAATTACGTTTAATAACTTGAGAAAACACAATTTTTAAGGTTCATTTTAGCTAAATAATCATTTTCTTTTAGATTTAATTTGCATATCTGTGAATCGATTATGCATGTTGTATAAGTCCTTTCTTCTTATACCCAATGAAAACGGCTAGACAAAATTTTACTGTGTTTATGACCCGATGTAGATTTTACCGTTACATTAAAGAAACTTTGATTAGTCTGCATTCTAAGCAAAACCTTTAACCTTTCTTTGAACTACTTAGCTTTGAAATAATAGGTTTGTTATAATAAATGATGAACATCACTTTTTATTTATTATAACATCGTGGGTTATTAATTGTTTGGTTAATTCCCAAAATAGGTAAGTATTTTTGTTCCTAATTTTGTAATAAATGTGATTATTAACAAATTAAAAAAATACAGAAAGAGAAAGATGAAGAAACAGTTAAAGAAATTTAATATTTATCTTCAAATCACTTCTGGATTTGTTAATTAACAAAACAATTACTGTGTTTTT
>VTPC01007270.1:0-13546 GCA_011009095.1 Ignelater luminosus
AATCGATCATTAAAAATAGGGACTTTTCCCAGCAAATAGACAACATCCAAGATATGTCCAATCCATAAATCCGGTAATCATTCTTTAGTTGAGAATTATCGTTCCATTAGTATCCTATCCGTATTCGCTAAAGTTTTTGAATCAGTTCTGTAAAACAACATATTTTATCAAGTGAAACATCTAATAGATATTAATCAGCATGGGTTCATGAAAGCTAGTTCTACAGCGACTAATCTTTGTTACTTTACACAGACAGTCTCTAATACGTTAGAAAAGAGGCATCAACTAGATGTTGTTTACACTAACTTTTCTAAGGCATTTGATAAGGTTGACTATCGCACATTACTTATTAAATTATCACGACTGGGATTTAGCACTAAACTATTAAATCTTATCAAATCTTATTTGTATAAGAGGAAGCAATACGTCGAGTGTCTAGGGTACAAATCGGAATTATTCTCTGCTACATCTGAAGTTCCACGGGGTTCCAATTTGGGCCCATTACTATTTTTAGTTTTCATAAATGATATTTCTCAAAATATTTCTAATTGTAATTACTTATTGTATGCTGATGACTTCAAAATCTTTAAAGAAATTGAAACTCCTGAACAATGCCAGGATTTGCAGTCGGACTTAAATTCTATACATAGATGGGCACAGGAGAGTAAATTGTACTTTAATGTTGATAAATGCTTTGTAATGACTTACTCAAGAAAACAGAACTGTATAAACTAGGATTATAAATTTAATGTAAATTCGTTACAACGTAAAACTGAATCTAAGGATTTAGAAATTATCTTTGATTCAAAATTAACATTTAATCCACGATTAAACAATCTATGGAAAAATCGATAAAACCAACGCCGGTCGATTCGGACGCCTAAATCTATAACCTCAAATTGTAATTAAGTAAAAATAAGAACATTAATAATGAAAATTGTCTAGACTAGGAAAGACAAGGGCTAATTGTTGCATTGGCAACTTAAATCTCAGAGCTATCTATGGGCAGCAACTATGCTTACGCCCTCGTTACAGTGATCTCACTATGGTAATGGCGTTTGTGATATCAAAAATAAATTTCGTGGTTGATAAGTTTCGTGTCATTGTACGACATTAATACGGACAATCGTACAACAGGAAAAGCATTCAAGATTAAACAAATCATGCAGTAATAGTAAAACCAAAAGAACCATCACCAAACCGAGACGTAAACAAAACAAAAGAAGACGTTAAAAATGCGTAACGCCGGAGGAACTGGGGATTGCAGTTGGACTTCTTAGTTGGATTATATATAAAACCTCGCTGAACGAAAGTGAATTATGAAACTCTTCGTATGAAGATTAACATAAAAAACAACTGCTAGAAGGCAAGAAGGTGATTTCAATCTAAGAAGCTTTATAAATAACTGTAGTACGGATGACAGAAAGGTATTACTACTTGTGGATTTTATAATAACACATAATCTCACGCAACATAATAAAATCCTAAATAAAGATTGTTCTTTTAGATTTTTGTCTGTTCTCTTGTCCAACAGAAATAACACGACAGGATGACCCGATTACACCAGAAGATAAACGATTTCATCCATCTTTAAAATTTTCACTTCTCGAGAATGAGCTACCAGACAAACAAAAGAACGTGAATCTTGAAAAATTAGATTCTAAAAAGGTAGATTACAAAGGATTATACTGTACCTGAAGAGACATAGATTTGCAATCAGCAACTGTGAAAGGTACTAATATAAACCGAAGTATTGAAATGTTTTACCAAAAAATCATTAAAGTAATTCTAGATTTCGTTTCAAAGAAGGTGATCTATCAAAGTAGATATCTATCCTGGTTCACTCTGAAGATTAAAAAGAAGATCCGATAAAAGAAATACGTCTACAGAAAAGTAAAAGCACATAATTTGCCATGTGGAGATTGCATTTAAGCTTCAAAATCTACATAACTATCTAAAGGAACTGAAAGGTAATAGTAGAATACCGTTGGAAATGAGCCACAATAATAATAAATTCTGTTCTAGTAAGGAAACCATGGAAGCGTTTGCTGCGTACTTTAAATCTGTGTAGAAGCAAAGTCAGAATAGCCGCAAGAACTTATCTAATGTAGACTGTACACTGGATCTTTTTAACTTCAATTTCGCAGATGAAGAAGATGTTAAAAAAGCAGTTAGCACATTGAAACCTAAATTATCTGCAGGTCCTAATAACAAACCATGTTTCTTCATAAAAGGTTGTTCCCATATTCTCAAATATCCATTGATGAAGATTATTAATATTGCTATAGTGGATCGCGAATTCCCGAGCATGTGGAAGCTAACAAAAGTTGTACTCATACATAAGAACGGCGATATTTCTAACATCTGTAATTACCGTCCTATCTCAGTTATATGAGTAATGGCAAAAATCTTTGAAAGAATACTGTTCAATCAAATGCACAGTCACATCGAAAATTCAGTATCAATATACCAACATACCTATAAAATGATGGACTATGGAGTTGCAGCGGCACGAGGAGGGCCGTTGGCAGCACAGATGTTAAGGCGGCGGCGTCCGGGTTAGCCTGTCTGTTGTAGTGTTGTGCGCGGCACCGATTGGAATTCGTACCTGAAGTAAACGTTAGTGGGCGGGGCTTGGATGAAATTCTTGTTCAAGAGCTGAATGATATTGAAATACGGGTATCGATTACTGGCGGAGGTTGCGGCGATTGAGTGGCGAGTCGGTAGATGTTATTTGGCGCTTCTAGAGTGGTTGGTGTGGCCCATTATAGCGAAACAGCGAGGTGAAGGTTGTTAGAGCCATTGACCCCGATGTAGCCTAGTTCGGCTGTTGTTATGTGCCCACCATCTGCCGAGCTGTTCTATTGCCGAATTAAATTGAAGTGGTTGAAGGCCTTGGGGCAATAAATATGGTTAGGTATCCATTGGCTGTCGCGGGCGGTGTTGATATTTTGATAGTGATGGTGTTGGTGAAGAAGCGAACAACGTGCACAGTAGGAGAGCTTAAACTCACGATAATTGGTGGTGATGTGGTATACAAATGGTTTTCGAGAGCCACGCCCCTACTCGCGCGCTGTAGGGGGTGGGTTTGTTAGCAGTGACAAAATAGGCTGCGGGGACGCAAACCTACTAACGCCGCGGCCCGGGACGCGTTTGGAGTGCGGACACCCGCGCTAATAGTCGCACCTCTCCCCCAAGGCAACGACGTACGTGGGTGGAAAAGAGACACCGGTCTAAGTAGGAGATGCCTAGCTGGAAAGCCGGTGACACTTTTGCGCCTTCGTTCCCCCGAAACAAAGGTTGCCAGAAGCAGCTGCAGTAGGATACTCTACTCGGGGTAAGGTCTCCAGGGGGCGCGGACGCACCTGTCACGGACCAGTGCATACACACTGGGAAAGGAACGGTAGGGAGAAACAACTGCCGATGTCTACCTCGAACGGACACTACACGGAACTGTTACAGATGGTAAGAAACAACGAAAGAAAGACAAAACGGATGGTCCAAACTGCAGATATTATGATTGAAGTTGCAAAGGCCGTCAAAAATACAGAAAATCCTGTTTGCATTGCAAAAAAGTTAGTGATAAAGAACTGGCGGCAGGTAACTTTTAACTCCACTTGGGCTATGGAAAAGTAACGTGTTTTTCACGAAGCAGAAGTATCCCATTTAGAAGATTATCTTAAGAAAGCTGCCAACATTTATTTCGGGTTAACTCCAAAAAAGGCTCGACACCTAGCATACGATTATGGTAAAGCTTTAAATAAAACAGTGCCCGAATCTTGGGCTGCAAACTTCATGGCTGGACCAGACTGGTTCTTAAAAGGCACTCACGCTTTTTGATTCGTACACCATAGCCTACTAGTTCATTTAGAGCTACAAGTTTTAATAAAACGAACATAGATCTTTTCTTTCAATTTGTCATCAAGAATTTTACCAATTGAGCCTCTAACCTCCGCTAAAAAGAACACACTGGTAACCATGGTTATTGCCGGCTCTGCTGGTAAAAATGGCGTACCACCATTTGTTTGTGTTTTCACGTGTACATTATAAAGAATACTTTGTAAGGGAGGGGGTCTACCAGGAAGTGTTGGAAGTGCAAATTTGTCAGGGTGGATGAAGGAAGATGACTTTATAGGGTTTATGCAGCATTTATGCCCAGGTATGTTATCATTTCCGCTTTATTGCTTACAAAAACTTCAGCCGTTGGACCGAAGCGTGTTTGGTCCTTTTAAGAAATGCATGTTTTGCGTGGATTAAGACATCCAGAATCTCCTATAACCATTCATGATGTACCTGGAATTGTCACTACTGTTTTACCTCAGGCACCAAATGACTTTTTTCTGTTTCCCACAATTAAAAACAAGATGCGCGGTGAGCTTTATTCTTTGACTCAAGCAGCCGTCCAGGCTTTTAGGCAACTGGTTTCTTAGGTACCAACTTCAGATTGTAAAAAATGTTTTGATAATTGGTTTGAGCGTATGCAAAAGTGTATTGATGCTAAGGGCGAATATTCTGAAAAATAATAAAGCCATTTACTAAACTGTATCTGTGTTTTTCTCAACCGTTTGCAGAAATTTCTCCAGCAAGCCTTGTAACAGCTTTAGTTTGAATGATAAGTTTGCTCTCGAACTCTGTAAAAGCACTTCAGATCTAAGTTTTGACTATCAATTACATTGCTTATTTTCACTCTTCTTCTACTAAATGTACATAATTAATTTTCCAGTCTGCCTGCACGTAAAAACGATTTGGAAACTGTCCTGTAAAGAACATGTTATTCATTAATTGTCGCTATGAAGATATTGATACAAGAAATGTGAGGTGTGAGATAGTAGAATAGCTAAGTTTTCCTTTTCACAGAGGATAAGAGAAAAAGGCAAAGATACTCTGTTCTTGAACTTTTTGACAATTATGATTTGATACATTTTGGTAAGCCTTTAGTTTCCAATAATATATGCTGTTGTATTTATCAGAAAGCGTAAAAAACTGTTAAAGATGGGTACATCATTGAAGCCCGAAATTACAAATTATTCTATTCTATTCAATAGACTTTACAGAATGTAAATTGTACCCAATATTATTAGCTAGCATTTCTTCAAAACCTTGTGGCAGTCTTTTTTTCTACATAAAGCTTAACAAACCGTTTGCGTTTTACAACAAACAATAATAGCATTAACCTAAAAAGAAATAGGATTTATCAATGAAGCCAATTTGTTGTAAGTACGTGCTGTTTTTGTAAAGATTTTAGTTTTAAAACGAGAGTGAAATTCTCAGATAAAGAATACTTTAAACAAATGGTAATCTGCATACAAATATATTTCTCTTTTGTCAAGAAATGATTGTTAGTCAGTGCGTTGCTATCATGCTAGAGAAACGAGTCTTAAAGTACGTGACTTTCAAACTGAGTTTAGTTAAATAACCATTTTACTTTATCTTAATTATGCCACGAGTTCTTTGTTTACCCTTCAGGAACAAGTTTATAATAAATCAGTTTATAACACTAAAGAAAATGTATCATCAGATTGCTGTGATTTAAAGAAATTTAAAGAACGTTCTGGATTTTCCCTTTCTGTTCTGAAATATAATAAAAATTAACACAGTTTACTATCGATATCCGCAACATTTTTTGCGTGTAATAAACAAAACATATTGAAGCTTCCAGTACTATTTTAGAAATATACAACGCAGCAATAAAACGCAATAACATGTTTACGCTAATAACTCACCACCATTTCAATACACATTGATGAAAACTGATCAGGTTATACGCATAGGTTGGTGCTAATTACTTCCTGCATTACCCGACAGGAAAGGCAAACAAAAATTAATCGAGATACTTTTTGGATAGATTGTGTACCTTTACAATTGATTCAGCATAAAGTCCGATTGAAAAATTATTTGATTTATCTGCCTGATTGGAACACTGTAGGGGGTATGACGCTTACCAAAGCTTTACTCAAAGAATATTTATGGATTATTATGTTTGTTGGTGCACACACTTTATGTAAATCTAGTTTATTTTGATAATTCAGAAGCATTCAGTAAGTGAAACTGACAATAAGTCGTTTGTGTTTATCCAAATGTTTCCTACAATTTATAGAATCTTTCAAAATGATAATAAAGTATTGAAAGTAAATCGTTCACTATTTGCCTTATTTGCATGTTTTAAATATGTATTCGACTCTAAGCACAACAAAAACGAGAAGAGTAAATTAGTTAAAGGGGTCGTTAAGCACATTCCCAACGATAAATCTAATTTAACAAGTACACACAACCACAAACCCTTGTCTATTAATAACTAACGAGCATTTATCTATCTAATTGCCTTATTTTGCGAAACACATGATAACAAGCTTCAGCAACAGTAATAATTTTTGGTTTTCTTTTTCTTTTTTAATTAAATGAAAATCACATTTATGAAACGAATGAATTATTGTTGTTGATATGACGTCATGCAATTGACATTTAATTTTAAAATATCTCTGAAAGCAAATCAGAAAATTCAGTAGATTTCTAACCTTATTTTTGTAGACATTGACTTAAGAATATAAAAACTGAAATTTAAAAATTAAAATTAAACTCACAACTCGTTCACATTTTTGCTAATACCTATGTCATCCACCAATAAACTTACAAAGTGTTATCGTCATTGAAAAACCACGATGAAAGCAAATAAAAATAATTTTTGGCAACTTGTAATGGTAAGATCCGATATTGTGATCTGGGCTAGATAACACGTAGTAACAGATAAATAGAGATGGGCGTAGTTGACTATAAAGGTTCTCTGCTTTATCCCTATAAAACTACATTTAACGCTATATTGTTGTAAGCAAAATAACTAAATCAAAATTAAGTGAGCGCGTCAATGTTTGAGGACTCAAACCAGCCCTCGGTACTACGGTACGCACCGAAACCCTAAAGAGATGATAGAAATAGCTGGACATAAACCAGAAATACTTTCACGTTTAAATTTTCTGAAGGCACCTTAAGATAAGCTCACAATGCATGAATAAAGAAAATATGTTGTGTTATTTTAAGAAATTAGGACTTTTTATCATTAAAAAGAGCAGCTTGATAAATAAATAGGGTGACCAATAAAATTATGTGTGAATTACCAATCAGAATTATCTGCACTCGTGCGATTTTATATTGTATCGCATCGTATATTGCGTGGCTCTAGACGGAGTACCAAGCCTTGGGCTTTAACCTCCTTTATTTGGCATGTGAATTTCAATGTTGGATGTTTGGTTGATAGCCCGCTGTGTGCTATGCCTGCAGCAAGATTTTAGGGTATTTGTGTTTCCTGGCTTCTTTTACTTTCTAGATGTGTTTCGTAGACAAGGATGGCCTCCACGTCGTGTCGTCGAGCGAATTTCAGGAATTTGAATTTTTTTCCTATAGGGCGAGTAGTAAGGATGTTATTTTTCTGAGTCATTCCAGGAAGGTTAAGATCTTTGGAAGCAGCTTTAGAAAGCGCTTGTGATGTCGCAGGCGTCTACGGCGATGGATAGGACTTTCTTTAGGGTTTCTGGGTGTTTGATGCTGGGAATGTTATCAGTTTTGAATTCTTGCTGTGGGGATTCTGTACCCGGTGGAAGTGGGAGGGGTTGCAACCACTTCGCTGTAGGAGTTCAAAAAACGGGTCAGACTGAACTGTGGACATGCTATTGGGCTCGAACGGCGATTCTTTGTGGCTGGTTCAGGCTTTTTCTAGGGGGTTGTCTTCTTCGAAAATCTCGAGCAACCTTAGTAGCTGGCGGAATGACCTCCATCATAGTTTGCACATATTACCGGTTGGTCTCTGGGGTTTGTGCAGGTGGCTGAGTAATAGTCACCGACGCAGCGAGGACAGAGTGTTAGCTCTTCTGGAGTGGTTAAAACCTTGAAACCTGTGGCACTGACTAATGCTGGACGGCTTCTTGCGGGATGTCTCTGTCCTGATGTTAAAAAAGAGGACGGATATTGAATTTCAGGCTTTTTTTTGCTTCAGGAGATTTTACGATGTTCACCAGCACCAGGGGGATGGGACGTCGTTCTTTTCCTACAATATTGCAAAGGACTGAATTGACCTGGAACTATTTGCCTTGGAGGTAGTGCTTAACGTTTGTGGTGTTGATTTACGATGGGATACCTTGGAGTATCACCCGGAACGATTTTTCCTCTGAAAGTTGGTAGGTATAGGAAGCCGTTTTGTTCTCGTCGAGGAAGTGAATGGTGCTCGATCGCCCTTGACAATAGTTGGAATTCTCGTGGACTTTTTAGCCTGGTCTGGTCTGCCATCAATGTTGCCATCGTCCATGTTGTCGTCCGCAAGGATATTGAACCTGTTCTCGACGGCGACCGCGCTGTATTCGATAGATTCTTGACTTGGCCACTTTCGGAGTTTCCTATGTTTGAGGTGCTGGGGTTTTCCCGGGTTGTCGGGTTGTTGGTTGTTGTAGCGGGACTGTCGCATGTTGTTAGATAGTTTCCCAGTTCTTCAATGGTATATTTATGAAGTTCGAGGGCGAACCTTTGAAGTTCTCCGACAAAAAGATCTATTTTCGTTGTCATCTTGGAAGGAAATAAAGTCCTGAAAAGGTTTGTTGTTGAAAAATTAGGAAATGCAATCAAAGCGGTGAGTAAGACACGTCTTCTCTGCTTGCTCTTCTCTCTCTCTCTCTCTCTCTCTCTCTTTTTCTCTCTTCGAGTCTTCCTCTGACCTGACAACTTGATCCCTCTTCTCTGATCTTTTCCTCTTCTGACCTGATCCTCTGATCCCTCGTGCGATTTTATGGGAGGATTTCCTTCCTTATATTTGAAAACTTGTTTTTGTGTCAGGGTCTATTAGTGGCTGCTGTATCAGAGCCAGGACCTAAACTGAAACGATTTTATGAAGACTTGTGCACGTCAATTATATCTGCAAACCTACCTACCTACGGAAAATTACAAAATAGACTTTCGCAAGGTTTTTAGAAAATGCACTAAGCAAAATATTCCAGAGACTTCAAATATGTAAGGAGGTATACGAGGCAATGGCAAGACCACTACATCATCGGCATTTAGTGAACTTCTTAACGAAGTCAGTAGCCAATATTCTGATTTTTTTTCACAATAAAGTGGGATTTGCTGCTTTCATTAAAGAAATAAAATTATTTCTTAACCAAAAAAAATTTGAATATACGTTGAACTCAATAATCACGATTGGTTACAGAAATTCTATTTTATGGTAGACATGACCTCACATTTAAACACACGAAAAAAGACACTGCAAGGGAAGGAAGATACAGCTATTTTGCTTTTAGAAGAACTACTTGCTTTTGAATAGAAATTATGTTTGTTTGCCACATTGCTACATTTCCTATGTTTAAGAAATATCGACAAGATCATATTTCAATAGATTTAACATGTGGAAATATGAAATCAGAATTTGATGAGAGATTTAAAGAGTTTAGAAAACAAAAAGGCAACTTCATCGTTTTTATTGAGATCACTCGAAATTAATTCTACCGATTTGGATTTTTCACCTTTTAGTGATATCGAGCAGCTTTTTAACTAGAACTAGCTAATTTAGAAATCAAGGAAATGTGGAGTTCAAAATTTGTAAATCTTACAAGTGAATTAGAAAGTTTAGAGAGAGAAATCTATTTTTTCTGCACAACATAAATGGTCTAAGATAGAAAATCTTATAAGGCAAAATCAAGTTGTTTTTGACACTTGGGACAGTTTGCCCGATACTTATAATAATAATAATAATAATAATGATAATAGTAGTAAATAGATTTATTCAATTTAATGATCCTCAAGGGAGAATTCAGCAAAGCTGTTTTTCCACTCCCCACTTGCATATTGTACAATTTACATTTAAATATTAAATAATAATCTAAATGGAAAAAAAGAAAAACACCTTAATGCACTAAAGAATAAAACATTCGTAATTATTGTAGTGTGAACATGTCAACGTTAAGCGTCCAAGAGTATTATGGAAACCTTTTCTTTGAATTGATTAATGGTTAATTCCTTAAAGGATTCAGATATTTGATTGAATACTTTAGCGATGTTATATGAAAAAGATCTTTTGAAAAAGACAGTATTATGCTGTGAAATAGTCAGCAATCTCCTATATCGTAAATTGATATTGTGCACATCAGTCCTGAAACGTATTCTATTGTATAAGTAGGGAAGCTGCCATTTAGTGATTATCTTATGGTACATCACAGCCGTTTATAAATCTCTCCTGTTTTTCATATTGAGCCAGGAAGCTTCTATCAATTTATGAGAAATATGATGATAATTTGGGATGCCATAAATGAAGCGTAAGCATGAATTTTGCACTCGCTGTATACGCTATGATGTGTTCACATTCAAACAAGCATTATTATAGTCAATTAAAAACTTATGCAGTTGCACTTCCGTCGATTTTGGGATTAACATGTTTTTGATAAAACCTAGTTAAGTTTGAGTCACGCATTATGTGATCGTGACGTGTCGACCTACACCTACCAAATCTTTTACCTAATTCATACGAGAAATTATCATTCCTGCATTTGTTATTGTGTTTCCAGCTGTGAAAAAGCAGAAGGATCTTATCATCTGTATAAATCAGCTAACTTTAGGACGCACCCCAGATCAGTTTAGCACCCACGGTTTCGTACAGAAGAACTCTGGAGGTAGCTAGTGATTTATTTGTTTATCCAGCCAAATGTGACTGCACCAGGAGTTATTTGACCTCATAACGAATAACCTGGAAATTTCTACCTTACCAATAAATTAAAAACATTTTCTGATGAGCAAACGTTATTGCCGAAGTAAATTTAAATTTTTGTTAAAGTAGGAATCTCACTGTATCTTGAAATTTCGAACTGACCTATTGTGATTCCGATATCGCTCCATCAAGCTTTTCAGTCAATATTTCAGATTTGTATTTTGCATTAGGGATTTTGTAATAGCATTAAAGCGTGTACATTATGACGATTATTTATTTACTGGTTTCAAGTTGTTAATGATTTTAAGGAATTTTATCTTGTGATAAGTTTAAAATACAATACATAATTGCTTAGAAAGGCCGATAAGTGAGACAGAGCTCTTTTCTATTATTTTTGTTATATAATTACAAAACTTGTTTATTTGTGAATAGTTGCTTGTTTGTTTATTTGGGCGCAAATAACGAGTTCGACGGATCTTCAGATAATTCTCTTAAGGGTCGTGATAATTCATATTTGGATACCCAACAGTTTGTTTTTAAATTCTCCTCTTTAATTGAAGTAATAAATGCTGCAATTTTGTGAGAAACATGGTATAAACCTAATCAACTTGTTTAATTCAAGTAACATACAGTCCATTAGGCAATACCGCAAGTTTATGATGTAACGTTAGCTAAATATAACTTTTCGTTTGTCTCGATATACTATTCAATTAACTCCCACATTTCATGAAATGATTACCTTAGTACTTTTCCACAAATCCCCTCTCCTAATGAAATTGTACTGCATTGCACTTTCGATTCATCAAAAATGACAATAAAGTGTTTGAAGTACAATAGCCCAATCTCTTCCCAGATATATACCACGAAAAAACGAAAAATACTTTACTGTCTCTGCAATACAATTTAGGGTCAAGTTTTCCAATCAATCTGTTCTTCAGTCCATCCAAAAAAATCTCCTTTCTTATAAATGCGACGCACGCTATTGCTAATAATGCGTTTTATTAAAGAGATCTTTTTTCCCTAAAGGTAGATCAAATCCCCTATGGTGGGATGAAGAGTATGAAACAGCTGTTCAGCTCTGAAAAGATTCGCTTAAAGTGTTCAAACGTACTTGAACACTTAAAGACTTTCTGGAAATTAAACGCCATGCAAAGCGTTTCCTAAAATAAAAAATAAAAATAGCTGGAAACGATTTATTGGTTAACTAATCAAAGATACTCCATAAAACACTTTTGAAAACACATAAAGCAACATAAATAAGGTCTTGTCCTATATTATAAAGCATTAAATAATAATCTACTCCCCGAATTGCTAGATAAGTTAGTATTTCCTACAGTTAGTGTGCTCCACAAGTTCCATTTTGGCTATTTTTTGCCTGACTTTACCAAAAATTATGATCGTGGTGTCATTCGATTCGGAATGGCATTTAGAAACTTTTCGAACATTTCGAAGTCCCGCGCAAAAAAATTGCAAAAGTTATAAACAAATTTGTAAAAAAACGGATTTCGTTTTTTGCAAATATCTCGGAGAATATTGCAAATATCCGAAAACAAAAAACAGATTCTTAAAGAGCAGGGAATTGCATACAAAAAGTCTTAACTTCCGGAATTGTACCACCAATATTTATAATTTTCATTTAGAGGTGAAAATAGGGCTAAAAACGCTTGATCTGGCCTCCGCGCGCGCCGCTTAGTTTGCTCTCTTTAACAAAAAAAAATTTTTTTATCCATTAAATATAAATATTAAGGAATAAAAAAATTCAGGTATCATTGGGATACATAAATGAACAATAATCCATCGGAAAAAAAATTTTCCCACAATTTGTTTATTAGTTATGCTTTTGTTAACTAAAGAAATTTTACCAATTAAAAATTTACATAAAAACCAAGATATTTTTTAAACTAGAAACCTGAAATTTTCTTCACTTCTTGAACTTATTCTCCAAAGGCTACAGAACAGATTTCCGTTGGAAAAATTAAAAAATTGTCAATCTCCACTTTTTTATAAGCAATCAAAGATTTGTACAATTTCTTCAGTTAACAAAAGCATGACTAATAAACAAATTGTGGGAAAAGTTTTTTTCCGATGAATTATTGTTCATTCATGTATCCCAATGATACTTAAATTTTTTTATTTTTTAATATGTATATTTAATAGGTAAAAAATTTTTTTTGTTAAAGAGAGCAAACTAAGCGGCGCGCGCGGCGGCCAGATCACGCGTTTTTAGCCCTATTTTCACCTCTAAATTAAAATTATAAATAATGGTGGTACAATTCCGGGAGTTAGGACTTTTTGTAGGAAATTTCCTGCTCTTTAAGAATCTTTTTTTTTTATTTCGGATATTTGCAATATTCTCCGAGATATTTGCAAAAAACGAAACCCATTTTTTACGAATTTGTTTATAACTTTTGCAATTTTTTTGCGCGGGACTTTGAAATGTTCGAAAAGTTTCTAAATGCCATTCCGAATCGAATGACACCTCGATCATAATTTTTGGTGGTCAGGCAAAAAATAGCCAAAATGGAACTTGTGAACCACACTGTATCCTAGTATCAAACGATCTACCAAAGCATTTCCTTTGCAAGCCTTGTTTACTTTTTGCACTGGATAATGTCTTTAATCAATATTTGGCTTAAGAATATTCAGGTGAATACTCCATTCTTATTACAAAAATAGCAGTTTAGTGAATACAAAAATTACTAAATTACTAAACATTCGAAACAGATTTTATTAGAACAGTACAATGGTGGTATCTGAATGTTATGGTTTATACGTTTTTTAATACAAATATTGACAATATCTATTACTTATTTTATTGTATTTGTAAAAACATACATGACGTAAACGTATAGTACGCTAGCATCG
>VTPC01007271.1:0-12639 GCA_011009095.1 Ignelater luminosus
TGATAATTCATTATCCAATAACACACCAAGATCGGAAATAACAGAGACAGAGGATATAGCGTCATTGTTTATAGAATAATTAAACAGGATAGTTTCACGACGTTTAGAGTATCTCATCACTTTACATTTATTAATGTTTAATTCAAGATAATTTTTGTTACACCATTCCACTAATTTATTTAAATCACATTGCAATTTAAAACAATCTTCGACACCTTTCACAACACAAAAAATTTTTAAATCGTCGGCATATAGAAGGCAGGAAAATGTTTTCAAAATAGACACAACGTCGTTGATAAACAGCAGAAATAGAACTGGACCGATGTGTGATCCTTGAGGAACACCTGATGTAACATTAATACTAGTAGAAGTAACACCTCCCAATACCACAGATTGTTTACGGTTTTGAAGGTAAGACGATATCCAAAGTAAATAAATGTAAAGTGATGAGATACTCTAAACGTCGTGAAACTATCCTGTTTAATTATTCTATAAACAGGATAGTTTCACGACGTTTAGAGTATCTCATCACTTTACATTTATTAATGTTTAATTCAAGATAATTTTTGTTACACCATTCCACTAATTTATTTAAATCACATTGCAATTTAAAACAATCTTCGACACCTTTCACAACACAAAAAATTTTTAAATCGTCGGCATATAGAAGGCAGGAAAATGTTTTCAAAATAGACACAACGTCGTTGATAAACAGCAGAAATAGAACTGGACCGATGTGTGATCCTTGAGGAACACCTGATGTAACATTAATACTAGTAGAAGTAACACCTACCAATACCACAGATTGTTTACGGTTTTGAAGGTAAGACGATATCCAAAGTAAATAATTGCCAGTGATTCCAAATGAAGATAGTTTCTTTAAAAGTAAAGCATGGCTGACACTATCAAAGGCCTTAGATATGTCCGTGTAAATGGCATCAACTTGATGCCCGGCCTCAATGATATTTGAAAGGAAATCACAAAAAACAGCGAGATTCGTTGTGGTTGATCTTCCTCTAAAGAATCCATGTTGTTCTTCTGCAATTAAGTGCTTAGTTGTTTCAAAAAGTTCATCGGTGATGATAGATTCCATTAGTTTAGGAATACTTGATAAAAGGGAGATACCTCTGTAGTTTTTAATGTCACATTTATCTCCTGCTTTATATATAGGAAAAAGGTTAGAGTTTTTCCATACTTCTGGAAAGCAACATGTATTAAAAAATAACTGAAATAACTCGCAAAGAGGTGTGGAAAGCGAGTAGCAACAACCTTTCAATACTAATGGTGGAATCATATCAGGCCCTGAGTTCTTGTTGCTATCGAGCGCTAATATCTTCTTTTCTATTTCATCTACAGTAAAGCTGTGATTCGAAAGTAGTAAATTCGAAGCAGTAGTGAGTGAATACAAAGGTTCGGAGTGGTAATTTTTATAGCAAGATTGAGAATATTTCGAAAAACCGTTAGCTATATCTTCGGGGCTATCTAGTGAGCGGTTTTCATAAAGCATCTCTTTTCTGAGCGAGTTAATAAAAGACCAAAAGTGTTTAATATTTGTTGGTATTGTGAGTTCAACGCTGGAAATATAACATAGAAAACATAAGTCAATAAGGAACTTGCGTATTTCTTATAATCGTCTCCACACTTTGATGATTTATATCTTTTATAAAGCTTGTTTTTAAAATTAATTAATTTTTTTAATTCTGGGCTATACCACTTAGGATATTTATCTATTTCAATTATTTTCCTAGGTACAAACTTCTGAATTCCTTCAAAAAGAATGTCGTAGAAGCGTTTAGTAGCCAATTCCATATCTCCAGTAGAGCGTATAAAAGACCAGTCTACTGAGCTGTAGCACAAATTTAGTCCGTCGAAGTCGGCCTTACGAAAGCAATAGACTCTGGCTTTTTTGAATATTTTTAGACGTAAAGTTTTTCGCCTTGATATTTACATTTACATCCAAGGCAGGATGGTGTACATCAACTGTGCTTAGCTGAGAATCTGCCAGCTTAACCTCTATGTTGCTGCTATCTTCGGCGAATACTAAGTCAAGTATATTACCGTAAACATTGTTAAAGCAATTAATTTGTTCCAACTCAAGGTAATAAATATTTTCTAGGCGTACTTGAGCAGCAATACTGCAGTTAGCTCCCGGTGACATAAGCGAGTCATCTTAAAACCAGATAACTTCAGGCAAATTAGTCACCAAAGATTAGGAACTTGGCTGATAGATGTTTTTTTCTAAGCAGCTCAATATAACTTTTTTTTGCTAAATTGAGTTACAATTTCAAAAATAATGAAATTACACTGTGGAAAGAGGTTTTTCTTCTTAAACAAGGCCGGCTAAAAGAGATCGAATATGGTTGCAAAATATCAAATAAGCCTTAGTTTAATAAAATATACAAAATGTATAAAACCTTGTCGTTCTTTTTAAAATTAAATTATAAAATATTTTATGAGAAGAGTGGACCCTTTCGGGAACAAAAAATTAGTGAATTTAAAAATGAGTTACGATTTTCAAGACATTCTTTCATATACAAGGTGCTCCACTTAAGCCGAATTCTTTTATAACTTCGGTATTTATAAAGCTACGACAAAAATTGGGAAAACAGAATATGTTGCATGTACATGTGACACAATGTCACTTTTTTATTTTCGGTACAATGCTATCTTTATTTTCAGGCATTTGGATTTGTCGTGAAATATGCTCTTCGACGACATATGGTTTGCCACATCTACGGTGCATCGTTAAGCATTTGTTTTTAGAAAAACAGAGTTCTTTCGTTTTGTGGTAGACTAACTGTTTAAGCTACAAGATTTGTTTGTTTTTCATCATGATAACTATATCTTACAATTGTATTGACAATATGTCAACCAACCTCTTCATAAGACAGTCGGAAATGCTTAAAGTTGGCCAATTTCAGAAATGAATATTTTAATTTTTTTCTAAGTATACCCTGTATGACAAAACGCAGGTTTAGATTATCTATTAATTGATACCAGGTTATGAATAGCTACGATTGCTTTTGGAATAATTCTCTGTTGATGAAATTTAATAACAATATCATGGTTTTGAAAAACCAATACTGTGTAACGTTCACTTTTTGCGCTCATTAGATAATCTTTCGTAGTCCTTTTTCTCGTTGTAGTTTGTATTTAAGGTCGAATAGAAAGGTAGGGCAACGGAGCGGCCACTTCAACAAACCTCTTCATCATGTTCGTAATACTTTTTCGTTACAGGTCTTTGACATAGTGTGGTTGATAGGGCGACGAAGTGGTCCATTGGTTAGGCAACGGAGTGGCCACTGCATCTGACATCTTCATCTTAGTCAGCATTTTATTTAGCATCCGTCTTCGCGAGCCATTCAGCTCAAGCAGACGTGGTAATCTGTTCTGTCTGCACTCGTGTTCGAAGATTTAACTCTTTTTCCTTCTGTTCTTTTATTCTATCTATTAGGATATTTGGTAATTCTTCTAGCTTGATCTTTTTGTTTTTAGGATTGGTTCAGCGAGTTGTGCTGCGTATTAGGTTTTTTCTTGGTTTGCTGGTTAGGAGAGTCTGAGTTCAGCATGAGGTTAAACGATTGTATTGATTCAGTTGTGACTGAATTGTTAGTTTAAGTGGATTCAGCGTGGGGCGCTGAGTGGTTTGGCTTTTAGATATGCTTCTGATTTCAGCATGCAATGCTCGTTGGGAGATTTCAGATTCAGCGTTATGTTGAGTGATGCAGTTATTCAGCTGTGGGCTAAGTTGCATAAGTTTTTCTTTCTTTGCTAATCTAATCTAATCTCTCTGACTTTTAAATCAAAATGCAGATAAAGGATATATAACAATGTACAGTGGAACTGAACGGGAGGACTGGGAGTTGCCTGTATAATAAGCAAAAGGAATATAAAAGAAACAAAGCAATAGACAAGAATAACATGTAGAATCTTTAAAATAGAATTAGAAAACGGTAACATTTATACTTTTCTGATAACCTATGGCCCAAAGCAAGATACAAGAAAATAGAAACTAGAAAATATCTGGAGCCAAACGCATGGTGGGGTGAAAAGAAAAAAGGCACTTTTATAATAATAGGGGGTCTTAAGGGGCGGGTCGACAAGTGTCTAGAACACTCAGAAAAACGTGTAAAAAAATCTGATAGAGAAAAATACGTGGTTCGAATATCTAGAAAAATGCCTAGCAGAAACTAAAAATCTATAATAAATCTCATCCTAATGGGATAAGACTTTAGGAGAGTACAAGATATCAGAGTGA
The DNA here is from genome assembly GCA_011009095.1 of Ignelater luminosus. NCBI lineage: Eukaryota > Metazoa > Arthropoda > Insecta > Coleoptera > Elateridae > Ignelater > Ignelater luminosus. The sequence continues at coordinate 4,259 of VTPC01007271.1, forward strand.
AAAAAGTATACGAAGCATTAAAACACTTAAATTATAAAAAGAAAATATTTAGAAAAGTACCAAGATAATATTACTGAGCAAAAATATGGAAAAGTTGAGAAACCAGCAAATAGAAAATTTGTCGAGTGAATTCAAAAACATAATAAAGACAATAGCAGTAGCAGAAGTCTGTGGTTACAACTAAAATCTCTAATAGATCGAGACAAACAGCATGATGAAAGTCAAAAAGAAAAAAATATCTGTGAAGAAAGTATCTAGGAAACAACAGAAGCGCGGAATGCTATCAAGAAAGAAATAAAGTTAAACAAGTGGTAAAAAAAGTTAAAACATGAAAAGAATTTGAAAAATGAATAGACCTATATCGCAGGCTAAGAGGGCTGAGAAAAAAAAGAAAACCCCGTTAAGAAATATAAAAAATAGAGAAGAAAACAGCATTTTGGAAAGATAGAAAGAGTAGGGTAAATGAGGGACAGCGACACTGAAAACTTTAAATGATTTTAATTGATAAAAAAATGAATTCTATTTTGCCTTAAAAAATGATTTAGACATGCTCTAATATTAGCAAAATGTTATAAACTATTACATTACAATAAACTAAAAGAAAAAACAATTGTAATAAAAAATTCAAAGAGTGTATTTGTGTCACTGTCCCTCCTTAGTAGGGCACATTGACACAGTGACTTTTTTTTAACTTGTCATGTACATTAATTAATTAGAAAACCAAAACCAAGTACAAAAGAACAATTTTATTGTCAAATTGCATACAAAATTCATAGTTTGCAATTTTTCTACGAAATAATATGAGTTTTTATATTCGGGAAAAAGTGTCCAGCCCTGGTTACACTCGGAAAGTCCAAAACCTTAACAATCTGGTTATTTACTATGTTACAAACATCTGTTATGCATGAGAAAACAAAACAAAAATTGTTTTTGGAACTTTTCCGTAGAAAACCCACTTCTATTGTTTTGCCGTTATTATTTACCATGACCTGCCCAATGAAGTATTTTTCAATTTTTAATTAGAAGTGGCATCATATGTAAGTCTCACTAATAAGAAATCATTGGACTTAATTTGGCTGGCTTTGGTAGGATCTAGTGTAAGGGCACAAAGATCACTATCCGAAAATACTTCAGTTCCCACTGACGTATCAGAATCATGGAGAGTATAAGTATCACGAACTTTCTCCTCCGACTCACTATCAGCATCATTGTTTTCAGTATGTTCTGCCATTATATTTCTTTTGATCGTCTTCGCCTTCTTCATTTTATTGTTTTTAATTTCAGTTTTTTCGGGAGTGTCCGTAGCAATCATGGTTCTTGCCTCTTCTTCTCTTGTTTTTGCCTGAGACTGTTCGAGTTTTCTTTGAGTATTCTCTTATATCCGATGGATTTATAAATGTAGTTGCTATTACATTTCTGGAAGGGAATGGATTGTTAACTCTTCATGCATTGGGGACAAGCGTGCCTTAATCGAAATATTTGTGGTAGAGGCTCTTGGATCTGTATTCGGCAAACTAACCAATGTTCGTTCTGTTACTTAACTTGCCAAAAAATCTTCTTCATTGAATATGTGGCGGTCATAGGTATGTATTCTAGTCTTTTTAAAAGCAGCTGCTACATTTACATGTGTTATTGATCGAAGATAGGCGATTTCCGCAAATGATGCTGTCTGGTATATTGTTACAGGTGTGCCCGGATTAGCGTTTTCCCAAGAACATAGAGCATCGTTATAGAATGTGTGGAATGCTTTTAGGAAATCTACATCTAACGGTTGTAATCGATGGGTACAGTGAGGAGGCACCATTATCTTTGAGTAAATTTATACCTTCAGTCGAGATATGACTTTCGTGGTTATCCATGATTAGAAGCGATGAGTTATCTTTTGAGCTAGAAATGTGTTTTATGAAATGCTTTAAAACTTCTACAAAGCACTCTGTATTTATCCACCCGGCTTTTGTAGCCAAACCTAACGTCCCACATGGAGCTCCTGCCAACATGTGGCTTTTAAAGTGGACTCTAGAGAAGATCATTACTAGAGGGATTGCTAACCTGACAACTTTCCATTACAGCAATGTCATTTTTACAATACCAACATCAGTATTTCGCAGTATTGCCAATCTTCCGCTACATTTTCCTCTAATACTTAAACATGTGCTGCTGTTCCCACCTCTCCCCTACTTTGAGTAACTGTTAGAAGCAAAGATAAAGAATGAATAAAATGAGAATAAAAAGAATAAGAGAACACAAAAAGACATAGAACAGGAAGAGAATATTGATATAACGGAAGTTAAAAGGCGTTAGAGAAACTAAAAATCGGGAAAACGCCAGGCCTTGATGATCATTCCATTTTTGCACTTTATTTAGTGTATTAGAATTGTTTTGTATATAATTCAGTATTGCTAGATCTGGTAATCGTAGTTGTCAAAATTGTGGTCCACTCTTACTATTTCGGTTATCTTGAAACAACTGCCTTTTGTTTTTCTGTAATTTTTGTATGTTTCAAAAATGTTGCTTGATATGTAATTCTTTGCCAGTGTTTTCTGTTTTTGTTTTATTTTTACAATTTAAGGTGTTCGTCTTCTCTATGTCGTTTTGCAGTTCTTTCGTCCATCTTGCTCTTTCTTTTTGCCAACGAATTCGCTTTCTACTACTCAATTTGGAAGTCTTTCCGGTGTAACCTCACCGCATGCCCAATTCGTCTCGTTCTAACTGCAAGCTATATTCATACTAGCAGACACTACCAGGGATGGTTTATAAATAGAAGCTGAGATAAAAGCGGTAAAACATAAAGAGAAAAAGCTAAGGAAAATATTTTGAAGAGGAATATGAGGAATTGTTAAAGTATACAAAATAGGAATTCAAGGAAACAATTATTACAAAGCATCAGAATTGTCATTAAAAAGAGTAAGACAAGTATCTAAGTTGGTGATAATTTGTAGCCTAAATCTGAAGTGAGACTTCCCAAGATTTTCAAGTTCTTACATTAAAGATGAAAAATGTTTTATGCAGGTACAAAATAAAACGTTTTTATTTAGTTCAATCGTAGATGCGACTTTATGTAATTGTGTGCCATATCAAGAAGAATCAATATCCTACCTAGTTGAGACTAGTGTGAGTAACATATACAGGGTATTCCATTTAAAGAGTATAAAATAACAAATTGCATTTATTAATCACCCCGAAATTAATGAATTAACTTCAATAATAGCTTTAGTAGCACTACGGAAAGTTGAGAAGGTTGGAAATGAATCGCAACAAACAATCCAGTAACACCGCAACGATTAGGTTTAGACTCTATAGTCTGCGTTGTTGCAATTAGCAATGAACAAGAAGTAAGAATACAGAAATATTCTATTTACAAAAAAAAAATTTTCAGTAGTTTAAATTTTCCTTGGTAATATTTTTTACGTTTTAATACTCCCTGTACATTATAAAAACTAAAATAGCGCGGAAGTGCTACCGAAACTAATAGTAAGTTTTATTACTTTTATTGGTTCAAATATTTATTTTTGATAAATTATTGCCAACATTGTTATTTTTTTATAAAGTATACCTCGCTATAAAAAACTCTATTTTAATGGTTTACTTATTTCTAAACTTGAACATTAAAGTTACTCTAAAGTATTTAAACGATGCTTCTAGTTAACACCTTTGATGGTATCTGCTTTACGTTGTCTTCCAAATACCTCTCTCAGAAAACCTGTCATTTCAGTGAGACTTGGCTCTTCAGACGTTATTCAGTGGTGCTTCTCTAAACCGAAATGTTTTGCTAGTTTAAGCAGCTTAATGTTTTTGATAGAATAATGAAGGTAAAAACAAGAAAATACTAAAAGTGAATTAAAATTTGAAAAAAATGTTTTTCCTGAAATTTCCGGGGTTTTAAAGGCACTGAAGGGTTAACAGTTATATTGTTTACTTAATGAATTTTAAATAATATTACAGATAAAAAACAAATACTTCCCTTCTAAATGCGAGTATAACGCGTAACCTAAAAATTGCGTGGAAAAACTTCAATGATATTTTTTTAATATTCATAATTAGATTATTTATATGAAGCAAAAATTTTTTACATCATCCAGTTTGCCTCTGGCATATGCTAAACAAACAGCAACTTTAAAAAAGTTTATAAACAGAGGCAGATGGTGGATTCATTTATGTAAGGCTTTGCTGTTCCTACGAGAATAGTCTAAATTTTGTGTAACTTGATTATTGTGAAAGATGATATACGAAGGTGCAGCTTTTCCTCTGCCTATTTTGTGGTTCCGAAGGTTTCAGAAAATGGCCTGGATTATGATTTCGGTTTATAACAACGATTGAGTAATTTAAAGATTTTTAAAAACCCGATAACTATCGGAAAATTACTGTTTTTGCAACATATTATTATGTTATTATGAAATCTCAAGAATTTCGAGTTATTACAAAAATGTTGAAATTGCGTGTCACTTGCCCATTTAGCAGGTGATTTTAGACTCCGATAAGAATATCTAGAAAAGTTTAGTCTACTTCATCTATAAAAGGCGATGAAACTAATTAAAAACTGATAAGACTAAATTTGAAAAGAATTCAGAAAATGAGATAAGATTTAAACTGTAGCCAAATTGCCCTTAAATGTTTTATACTGCACGTCCACAAATTAAAGTTAGAGCAAAAAAGTTTGCATTTTCTAGTTAAAAAGAAAGTTAACTACCCTGTAATAATCTTGTAACCTTTTTAATTTATAAAACTCCCTTTCTTTAACAAAACTTAAAATTTTAATATTTTTACACGCAGATTTTATCAACAAGATCTTTATGTTGCATTATCATTCATAATAATTTATTAGCATATATCGTGATCACTATTCCTCTAACGTCTCCAAAAATGCTGCAATCTTGATTCAGGTACTTATAATGGATCAATCAGTCTATTGGAATTTTATTTTCTAATAAATTTTGTGGGGGAAAAAGCCAGTCCCTAATAGGAAAATGCTTGACTGTGGCATAATGAATTCAAAGGCTAGAAATTTAAAACAGACTTTACTTGTTCCATAAAAGTATCAAGTTCTACAAATTAAAAAGAATGTTGAATCGATTACTTTTCTGATAAAATTTTTTACAAGATTTACTGAAATCTTTCAAATGTTCTAATTGTTGCACTGATTACATAATTGGTGTTGCGTTGTTCGAAGGACCATTAATAAATAAACACTTTGAACTTAATACATTTATTGAACTAAACTGTCGACGTGTGTATATCACGAAGTGTCTGTCGAAGTGCCACCACTTCTGTTTTCTCCCTTACAAACCTTGAGTGTGGGTAGGGGTACAACCCCACCACTGTGGGTGCAACCCTTACAGATTATAAGTTCTCAACAATTGGTTTAATAATTTCTTCATATTATCCAAACAACGTTTATCACAATCTTAAATAATCTTGGCACCTACACAGACTGATATGTTTGGAGGTCACTGGGTATCAATCTTGACCTTCCAGGACTTAATGATCATTTTTTCTAGCAACATCGCTAAGAGATATTTATATGCCCAAATGATATTCACAGAAGCTTCTTTATTTGGTAGGTTCGGTTTGATTCGATACAGTGATTACCATTATGATTAATACTTTTTGAATCATGAAAATATTTTTTGGAAATTTTGCAGTTCTCCATTAAAATATTATTGGAATTATTTCACTTAGTTTATTTTATATTTACTGTTCCTTATCATCATTTGGACTCAATTGGATTGATTTAAAAACTGCCCCGCCTAGTATTTATACCACCACGTCTGCTAGTAGGTTTTAGACGTGTCGCATCATAGCCTTCGAGAATAAAGTAAAATATTCTACCGTGTTAGGAAGGAACACGTGCCATCTAGCAAGCAACCCATTTAATTTGGATGCAATCGTAAAGCTCTAGCATGCGCTCTGCAGTAATAATTCCAAATACGTAACAAGAATAATAAATAAATTCCAAACTTCAACTTTCATTCTAATACAGTATGCCGCAAATGTTTTACAACCTTAAGAATGTTAATAGTGAAGCGGATAGGCTTTTCGGAATATCGAAAAGTTTTACAGTTTTTTAGCACTCAGTGTAATCTTCCTGTGCTTCTACAACCATCAAATAAGGAAAGAGATTTTTCTTAGTAGGTACTTTTCATTTTTTTATTCCCACAATACTCTCCACCTTTTAAATCGATGAGTATCCCTATTTTAAATTTCCATCTTTACATGTTTCTAAATGTAATACGTTTTGAAGAATGTTTGCAGACTTACTGAGATTTCCACGAAAAATGTGCCCTTTAGATTCCTATAGAGAAGGGGTGGGCAAAAGTGACCCCCGAAAGCAATTGGTTTCTATAAATACAGATATATTGGTAAAAATTAACTTTAGAACGTAGAATACATATGTAAACGCATTTTGTCGTTGTATAGGTCAATCTGGCCCCGGAGACAAGTTTGCCCATTTGTCTATAGAGCATCTTTGGAATAACGATAATAGAACAGAATCAAGTAAATACTCTTGATCTTTAATCAGCAAAACCTCCAACTGCGTTTTCTAGAAAACCCAAAGTAATAAAATCCAGATATCCTAGTATATTCTATTGCCTTGTTTCTAAATCTAGGATGTATTCTCGAAAACATTTTCCTGGTTACTCTACAGTCCTGCAGTCAATATATGTTCGAGTTACACGTTCTTTTTTCTGAAGTAGTTCTAATCCAGTATTTTCTACTTCATCTCAGTCATGAACTTGCATTTCGGTCTCATAAGAATCTTTCGCCTGAAGACTGCAAAACCTATTCCATGATTAAATAGAATTTAGATTCTATAGCGGTGTAGCAGAAACAACAACAAAGATCAAAGCAATAGATTAAATATTACTTACGTTTAAAGTGTTGTACCAGATGATAATCATGGCTAGTACTGTATTTTATAGAGAGGACACATATTTAGAATTATGAAATATTACTACCTAGTTCATTTAGGGCAGCTCTATCATAAGACCTAAAAGACTAAATATATTAATGACTTCTGATCCCATTGTATCTTTGTTCGTTTTAATTCAATTTGAAGAATTATTAATATACGTAGAAGTTAAAGCCATGTTCTTCATGAACCAAATAATGGTTATATTCAAGTAAGAAGTAAGAACAAGCTTGTAGCACCTTGTATTCCTTGTAGCACCTTGGAGATCTTCGTAGCTATTTAAAACGCCTTCCAGGACTTTGCCTTCTGCACGTTTTGCAGCAACTTCTGATTGTACAGGGTCTACTCTGTAGCTGAGACATATCAAATATTAAGTTTCTCTTTCTCCTTCTTTTGACGTCACTACCTCGGCTATAGAGTACACCCTGTACATCCGAGACACTACAATTTTTTTTTTTTAGTAAAAATCTATGATATTTTGACAAATTTGAAGATTCACATCGACCATTAGTTCCATTTAGAAAAATACTTGTCTAGTTACCAGGAATTTACCCTGTCGGCTTGCTTTTGTCATACACTAACACCCTGTATAGATTATCACATTGGTATACGTTATAAATGAAAGAAATCGTAAGAAGACGTAAAAGAATTTAAACTAAAGGTTATGACCATTTTTCCATATGCAAGACTGTTTTCCTCCCAGAAGATAATATTACTAAAATTAAATTCACACAGACTAGAATTAAATAAAACCAGAAACTTTTGTACGCAGTATTTATTTTTTGGGTCTTCCTGATTTCTTTATAGTCCATTTAATTTGTTGTAAAAAGCATTTTTCATGTTTAAAGAGTTTGTACGCATAACCCATAACAAAATAACTGAGAAGAATGGACGGGTGACTGAGGAAGAACTATACGTCATGATTGTCATAACAACGATAGTAACATTGCAAATACAATTGAGGAAAACGTTATTATGGTGCATTTTAAAAACTTAACACTCATATACTTTGTAAACGTAGGTATTGCCATACTCAATAATTAACGCATCTGGCTGCACAGTTTCTGACAAGGCAGCATCGGAAATTAATATTGAAGTTGCGATACCCGTAGATTATTGCTGTTGCAAATTGTAAATGTACTTCAATATAATGAACTATATAATTGAATAAAAATACTCCTGAATTGTAAATGTAAAAGACGTTTATTTAAAATGTGAATTGTTGTCACGTCTGAGCGTGTCTGTATTCGACGGCTGTCGCTGTAGAAGAGGCAGAGTGTTGCTATTACATTCCTTGCGCACCCCTTACTTGTATGTTCGGCCGTCCTCGACAATCGTAAATCAATACAAATGTAATAGTCTCTTAACATACTCCCCCCCGTTGAACACTGTTCAACTTACTTAGATGTATAATAACAATAAACAAAACACACAAATTATATCGTTGTACATGGTAAAACAAAAGAAAAAAAAA
>VTPC01007273.1:0-11813 GCA_011009095.1 Ignelater luminosus
CAATGTGTTTAACTATAAATTAAATAATCAAGATTTCTTGAAAATCTTGAAATTTCTTGTCAAGAAATCTTGCTCTTGCTAAGTCACTTCTTGTCTTGTCTTGGTTTTCTGCTGATATTTCTTGTCTTGGTCTTGTCTTGTTTCAAGACAAGAACAAGACAAGACCAAGAAATTTGTGAAACACTAATTCTCGAGCTCCGGGAAAAAATAAGTCGAGAAATCAGAAACCCTAGCTTAAAGCAATAGGCAAGTGGTAAAATCAAACAAAATTGGACACTACTGGAAAAATAAGTATTTATTCATCTTCCTGTATTAATAAATGTTATTCTCTTGAGTAGTGCCTAAAGATTGCAGTCAAATTCCAAGATTTTCTACAGTGAAGACAAATTTTTCTTTATCTGACTTTTCTGGCATAATGTTCCCATAATGTTCCCCATATTGCGTGCAGAACAAGCAAATTAATATTTTTTCATTGCTAGAATTCTTGGTTTTAGCAATAACAAAATATAACACTGAGGTAACAAAAGGTCAGTTGTTATAGCAAAAACAAATAACAAAATTAAATCAAATTCTTGAGTATTTCCATGAATTCAAGTTCAAAATAAACAAAACAATGCAAATATAATTAACCCAACAAACATAAATAAAAAAGCCAGATGCTGGCCTCATAGTATGCTACCTTTAGTACCCTGTACTGGGACAATACTGGCAAACAGTGATGGGCCTGATCATATATGTTACACTGGCCAGAAGCAAGGCCAATGCTTCACCAGTACTAATCTGCATCTTGCCATAAAGGGCCCATTACACTACCAGTGCAGTGCCAGTAGGTTTACACAGTGATGGTTTTCTTCTGGCCCATTAGATGAAATACACACACATTTTATATTTTACCTTTAGAATACCAGCAGTACACCAGTAATAAAAAAAAATGACCCTGTCCAAAGAAAGGACGCTTATGGCTAAATTTTTGATTTGGCAAGTTTTGATTTTTAAATAAAACTTAATTTAAATTTTTTTAATTTTAGCCATAAGCATCCTTTCTTGGGACAAGGTCACGTATGCCTTTTATTAAGTTTTTGTTATTCTAAGTCAATAAATAATACAAGCATATAATTTCATATAATTTATAGTAAATATAAAGACAAAAATCCTACTGTCTTCCCACAAATAAAAGTTCAAAAGATCGTACAAGCATTGACCACCATCATACCTTCTGACAATCGTTTCATCCTTGTTTGGATTCATCAGTGGAGCATAATGACAGTCAATACTTGCTGACTTCATGCTAGTTATATACAAAGCTAATACACCATCAGCAGCATGAATATACTAAGGCGCCATCTAATTGCTACGCCAAATATGAAGAACAAATGGCTCGACATGCCGTTCTTATTAAAAAATTAAATATTTCCAAAATGAGAAATATAACAAGAATTGTTCTAACTCTTAGTGAGATTTATATGTATAATAAATATAAAGTAGGATTTCTTTTCTTTCTATTAGTGTTAATAGGTACTTGGCCATTTGCTGGGTGTACTGTAGTTGTTACGGTTACTATATGTATACGGCCAATGGCTGGCTGAGCTAAGAATGCTAATGCCAGCTTTGTTACGGTTACTAGATATGTGGTCATTGACTGAGTAAGTTAAGGATGTCACTACCAGCATTTGTCGTGGTTACTATACAGGGTGATCATTTTAAAACTTCCCACCTTGAATAACTCTTTAATTAGTAAACTTATGAAAAATCGCTGAAACACGTCGATTTTGTTTTGGAGGGGGACATTTAATAACCTATTCTAATCAGTTGGGAAACTTTCACCCTCCCCCCCAACCACCCCCTTCCCAAAATTTTAAATGGCACTACCCCATGTGTGATATATCATTTTAAAGGGTATAAAATCTTCAATCTTTCACATCAAAGAAAATTAAAATTAAAGCCAAAAATGTATTTAATTCAATGAATACATTTCTGTCTCTAGTTCACGACCAGCTGGGTTGATTTTAATTTTCTTTGATGTAAAAGATTGAAGATTTTATACCCTTGAAAATGGTATATGACGCATGGGGTAGTGCCATTTAAAATCTTGGGAAACTTTCACCCTCCCCCCCAACCACTCCCATCCCAAACTTCTAAACGGAATTACCCCATGTATGATATATTATTTTAAAGGGTATAAAACTCTTAATCTTTTACATCAAAGAAAATTAAAATCGGCCCAGCCGTTCGTCAACTAGAAACAGAAGTGTATTGATTAAATTAAATACATTTCTATCTCTAGTTCACAAACGACTGCGCCAATTTTGATTTTCTTTAATATAAAAGATTGAGAATCTTATACCCTTTAAAATAATATATCACACATGGACTTGTGCCATTTAAAATTAAATTAAAAACAAAATCGACGCGTTTCAGCGATTTTTCATAATTTTACTAATTAAACAGTTATTCAAGGTAGGAAGTTTTAAAATGATCACCCTGTATAAGGGTGCCAGTACCAGCATTTAGCCATTAGTGTCAGAGGAAGACCGCATACTGGCCGTTATATGCAGGTTTGCTGGGAAATATCATCAAGTGCAAAGCATTTAAAGCAACAAGTTTCAAAATTATGATTTGCCATTTATAGCTGTACTATGGTAAGATCAAAATAAAGATAACTCTAAGATTGGCATTTCTGGAACATACTATATTGCTGAAGCAAGGAGTGAAAGAGTTATAAAAAGATGGTGTGGTAGTTAACAGTTAACAAGGTGCCTTATGTGATATTAGCAGTTCTATATAACCAGTGGTGACACCAGTGCAGTGGTAGGGTAGGTTAAGGTAGGCCCTCATGAAAAACTATATAGCAGGGACCAAGATCAGAATTATTTTGTACAAATAGTAAAACCAATGAATTTAAATAATCAGAATAACATGAAAATCAAAACTGTATAAGCAAAAGTAGAGAAATTATGCCCTAATTTTAAATTTTCAATTTATCTTTCTAGATTTAATTTGATTTTTTTTAAATAATTCTCAAGTGACCTTAAACTTGATTGGCAAAATGATCAAAATTTGATATTTACTATCAAATAATAGCAACATTCTTGTTCCATAAATTGTTGCTTTATTTTTTGTTCTATTGTGTTTACTTCTAGAGATATTGAAGGTTTTGTCTACTTTGTTTTTTTTTTTTTTTGAAAAAGTTAAAAAAAGCACATGGAAAAATTGAAATTGAAATCCACTAATATTTTCAAGGTATTCAGATTTTTTACAATACAGCACATTTGACTTATGAGATGTATCCTGTCCAACACCCTGTATAGAACAATACAAAATTTATAAGCATTAAATATCATTATCCCCTACCAATGAGATCATAACAAGATTGAAACTGTGATTTAGAGGATACAAAATTTTATTTTAAAGAAGACCCAGTTTTTTAAATTGTTACCTGTACCAGTTATTAATAAGCCCCAACAAATTAATATTATACAAAAACATTTATTTTATAAATAGATGGAATTTGTGCTAATCCTCTATTAAATATTATGAAATGGAATGATTAAGCATGTAATTGTATAAGAGTTATAATATAAATAAAACAATTTACCTGGGGTTCTTGCAATAAATGTTCCACTGCAGACAACTGAGCTGTATACAAGACTGATTGCAGATCTGCACCAGAATAACCAGCAGTTCTTTCGGCAATTTTTGATAAATCTACATCTGTAGCTAGTTTCATTCTTCTTGACAGTGATTTCAAGATTTTAACTCTTGCTTCCTAAAAACAGGAAATCACATCTTTGTAGTTGTGTTAAAATTATTGAGAAGACTTGTGAGAAAATTTTGAATGTGTAAAAAAACTATAACCCCTTCTTTTAAATAACGGTTTGGGCTGAAAAACTGGTTTTTACAGAAAAGAACAAGTCTAAGGTCTGTCTGCATTTTAATATTTAGTATGGCTGTTAACACCTTGCTAAGCAAATTAGAATTTTATACAAAATATTATAACAAAGCACTATTTACTAAAAACTGTATTTTAAATACATTCAAATTATATCCTTAATTCAACATGATTTTAAACATACAGTATAAAATTTATTTTTAAATACCATCCGGAATTAATTTTTAATTCCCAAAAATAGCACATTTTTACTAAAAAAGAAACAATATAGAAAACTTAATGCAAGTATCTCTTTTTATATTACTAAGTATTGATACAGATCTTACTATAGTTTTTCGAGATTTCATATTTCCAGTCACTCACAAGCCTTGAAAATTTGATAAATAAAAAGAAACCTCAAAAACAGTACATTTCTAATAAATATTTATTGAAGTTAAATAAACTAGAAATTTTTTTATCAACAATAACATAAGTACCTTATTTGGTAAAGGACACAGAATTTGTCTATCAAGTCTTCCAGGTCTTAGCAGAGCAGGATCTAAAAGATCAGGTCTTGAAGTAGCAGCCAAAACACACACCCCATTCAGACTTTCAATTCCATCTAATTGTGTTAATAACTGATTAACAACTCTATCTGTAACTCCTGTACTATCATGGCCACGTCTATAAAAAATGTACACTTAAATTTTGTTCTTCACCAATTATTATTTATTTACTCACCTTGGAGCCAAGCTATCAAATTCATCAAAGAATAGTATACAAGGTTTTGCACTTTGAGCTCTGTAATTAGAAAGTTTATAGCCCTATTATTTTTAAAAAGTATCAATCACATTTTAAGATATAAACATATTAACTTTATTAAGCACGTACTTTTCAAAAACGTTCCTTACAGCTTGTTCACTGGCACCAATGTATTTAGATAACAATTCAGGGCCTTTGATTGATATAAGACGTAGGCTACAATGTTTTGCTGCAGCACCAGCTAAAATTGTTTTTCCTGTACCTGGTGGTCCATATAACAATAAACCAGACTGTTGTCGAAGCGGTGCTTTTCCAAATAAATTAGGATACTAAAATGATTTTAAATTATTCTTTCTAAAAATATTTGAAAAGACACCAATTTACCTGCACAGGCCACATCATACACTCTATAAGAATTTTCTTTACATCTTCAAGTCCACCAACATCAGAGAAATCCCTATCACCTGGTGCATGTAACTGAACATCTTTTAATGAAAGAGCAGTAGTATTCTGTAGTGCTATTTCACAATGTTTGGATTTCACTATTGGTTTGTTTGAAAATTCTATAAACGACAAACATTAAAATTGATTTTAATAAATACATCATAATGCAAACCTTCTTTTAATGATTCATAAATAGTTTTATCAACAAAACTAACTAAATCTTGCACAACAAATCCTTCTGTTTTTAATGAAAGTTGTTCCAAATCGACATCCTCTAAATTACACTTTTTATTAAAAAGAAACTTTAATACAACCATTCGATCATCCTACAAATGTTTTTGTATTTAATAAAAATAGATAATATTTAAATAATTTAGTATCTCACCTTATTTAACTCACTGATATTAAAAACATTTTTAAATAAATGTTGACCACGTGATGTAAAAATGTACTCGTTCAATTTTAAAATTGATTCACCAGTAACCAAAATTCCTATATTACTATGTTTTATATTATTTAATAACTCAGCTAACATTTCACTAACTCTAAAATTATACATTACATTTACCCGTTTACACATTATAGGATAATTCATTACCTATTAAAATGTAAAGATTCTGGTGTTAAGGCATCACCAACATTTGTTTTTTCACAAATAACGTGAAGATCATCTAGTATTAAAACTGATGGTTGATAATAAATTAAATTTATAATTTTACTTGATAATATTTTATGTAGCGAGTCCAGACTTTTCCCTTTTACATTTTTACACATTACTACTTCTGTATAAATATAAAATGGACATGAATTTAACGTTTCCTTTAAAATATTTATTAATGTTGATTTCCCTGTACCTGATTTTCCTAAATAAAAAAGCATTTAAAAGATTACAAGCTATCAATTTATTAATTCATAGAACTCACCAGTAATTAAAACATTTTCTAAATTAAATCCTTGTATAATTAATCCGTGCTTGAAAACTGATAAAGTATCTTCAATTATTTGCTTCATATTTCCAAAAATTTTCAAAAAATTATTTGCAGATTTATTTACAGGTTTTAAATTGTTTACAACTAGTTCTGTTTCTGAAACTGTAAATTTGCCATTCCGAAGAAAATCTGAGTCTACAGCACAAAAATTGATATTTGAAGGTGAGAATTTCATTGAAAATATAAATCCTGAATCAATTTTTAGTGTAAAGTCAGAATTTAAAGGTAATTTCTTGTTCTCACAACTTGTACTTAAGAGCCTTTTAAATTCCTCTTGTGCAGTCTTAAAATTATCTCTAGTCGTAACAATTTCTATTTCACTAATATTTGGAAATATTTTTGTACATTTGTCTAAAATTGCTTTTGAACCTATATTTATATCAAATTGCTCAAATATACACTTATGAACATACAAAATAGGTATAGAAAAATTATTGTATTCATTATTTACATTCCCTTCAAAAACACACAATTGTATTGCAATTGTCTTAATACTTAAACTATTTTCTTCTATATAGTTATCGTTTGTTACCGGAGGAATAATTACTTTTAAAGTAAATATATCATTTGAAGAATCAATCTTAGGAAAATTCTTTGGCAAATGCTCTTTATGTACAAAAACTTTAAAATGTTGAATTTCTTGTTGGTTACTATAATTATTATAAAGAGGTAAATCATCAGTAGGATGTAAGATAAAGCTTAATGATGAATATAGATTTAAAAATCTTTTTAAGATGTTTGGATGCGAATTAGTTGCTCCAAAGGAACCAGTTTGTAGAAATTGAAATAACTTATTGAAATATCGCCATTCATTATCATTTTCAGAATCAATGGCATCTATTTGAGATTTTAAACCTGGTTGAGCAATTGCAACTTCGGTTAAATTGTCTAATCGACCTGGACTAATTGGATCAACATCATCTGCAACAATCAAAATAATATCATACTTAAGATTAAATCTTAAGTTTACAGATTTTACTTACCCACATTTACAGTAACATGTATTGAATCTGAAATCCAAATTATAAATTTTTGATTTTTGTGTACAACTCGTATTTGATTCAATAAAGTAGTTTCAACTCCTTCTGCTAACAATTCCTATTAAAAAGAATTAAAACATTTATAATAAAACTTAGAAGAGTTTATAACAAAAAATAAAAACCTTTTAATTTTAATTCTTTAGATTTTACTGCTCTAATAAGACATCAACAACTTACAAGAATTTCATAATCATCTTTGGTATCAGGAGATACAGTTACATGATGTACGCCAGGTATATGTGGACAGACATTAACTAATACATTATCATTTTCATTTAAGTTTAATAGTCGAGCTTGCAAAGGATTTAATCCTATTTCGTTTTGTTTTATGGCTGCAGAAGACTGGCATGATAAATATGCTGTATAATTATTACCATAACTCAATTTGACGACTACCTAAAACAGTTTGATTATGGATAATACTCATTAAAAGGTAGCTGTTAACAAATATTTACTCCTTCACTGTAAGATTTTAGATTATACGGAGAAAAATAACAGAAACAATTCTTTGGGGTTATGTACTTAACTACAAAAATACCGTCAGACATAGCGCTAAAATATTTATTATTCCTATTTTTTGCACATAAATGAATGACTAAGTAATTATGCCGCTATCACTTTACAATTAACATAAAAAGAAATCAATTAACAACATAAAATTAGACTTTAAACCCCTTTTAACCTTAAAAATTAACAACTGTCACTGTCACGTAAAATGTAAACACATTTGAAACTTTAAAATATCAAACGTTTCCCGAAAGATGGCAGAATTTGAAAAATTATCAAAACTCGTTAAACGGACCAATCAGCTGTCGTGAAAATTCTAACAGACGTTCATTTCAAAACAACTGAAACCAAAAAGCTGCAGGAGCTTGAACTGAAGATCAACGAACTCTAAGGGGAGGTGATTTGTGACCAGTGATTTAACCCTTTAATGACAAGAAGATTTAATTAAAATTAAGGTAAATGCTTTTTAATTACTCTAGAGCATGTTGGAAATTCATTTTAAGTAATTTTATAAAAGTATTCCTGAAAAAATTAATTTACAAATGCATGTAAATGATCACGGTTGAATGTAACGGTCATTTTTCACTATTTTATTGGAATTTTAAAGTAATTTTCCATTCATTTCTTACAGGTTTTAAAATTTAAAAGCTTGTTTAAGTAATAATTTCTCTAATTTTTCTCATTTAGAGTAAATTTTTCCTCGTGGACGTGGTAAAATTTAGGCGGTAAAACACCGTTGGGTTATATAATATATGCCCATAAATTTACAGTAATTACTTTTTTTATTCAAATCATTACATTAGTGCCTTCAAAAATGTTGATAATTGTACATTGATTTTTTACAAACAGCAATTTATTCCAATTTTTTGAGACTGTAAAAAATGGCTCCTACAAGAAGTGCAAGATCAACAGCTACAATTGTTCCCACAACGAGACGATCCTTAACAAGAACCAAAGCTAAGACTGGAACTACAATAGACACAGATACAAGGCTACCTAGAGTTAAGCGTAAAGCATCTCCACTCAAAGAAGTAGGAGTAAAACGGAGTGCTCTAGGCGAAATCAATGTAAATGTAACCTCACATAATAAAATTGCAAATGATAAATCAAAAGCCATTAAAAAAGTCATAGTTCAAACTAAACAACTGCCAAGTGTTAAAACCGTAGTTAAACCTAAACAAAATGAAAATCTAGCTCCACCCTGTGCCCCTATTCAAAAAATTCACACTCGTGCTAATGTACGACATTTAGGAGTTAACCACACTGCCATAAAACCTAAAGAATCAAATCAAACAGTCAAAGATAATAAAATTAAGACAAGACTGAGTAATGAATTCGAGAAGACTGACGATTCATTATACAGCAGTGCTTTGGAAGACATGTAAGTTAAAAGTTAACAGATTTCTGAGAAGTTTTAATTTGTGGTTATATTAATTTTAGAGATATTTCAACTCGAAATAGTATAGAACCACCAAGAACAAGATCTCAAACTTTAAGTGCTGAAAGAGCAGCTAACATTAGTTTAGTTGCACAGCAATTAGAACGTCAGTTAAATCTTGGAAATCATGAAGTACCTGAGGGAGTTAATGATTTTGATAAAGAAAATTGGAATGATATATTCCAAGTTTCACATTATACTATGGATATATTTCATTATTTAAAGAGTCGAGAGGTATGTTAGAAATAATTTTTTTTATCTTTATTTAGGAAATGTGAATGTACTGCAGAATAGAATAGAATCTTATTATTTCTACCTGTACTTTCCATTTCTTCATTCTTGTAAAGGATTAGCATAAATTCAATTTATTTTTTTAATGTTTAAAGCAACCAGAGCCTGTTGTATTGGTACTTAACTTGCAGGTAGAAATTATTAATCCCTAACCAGAATGAAGTTCTGGAATGTTCTAAAAATGCTAGTACTAATTGGTACCAAAAATGTTTGGTTTGAAGTTTAGATTTTTAAAATTTTTATTGGTTGTTTTCCTGTAATGTAATATTACAAGTGGTAGTTGAATTGGAAACATTTTACTGCCAGGATGGTCAATCACTGATAAAAGACTGTTGGAATATTTTAATACTCGTTTGTGTTAAACATTTACTTAATAAATGGTAATATTTTTGGGTTTCATCCCAAACCATGCGATGTCAGTTTGACCACTGATTAGAAGAATAACAAATTTTACTGTCAGTTTTTTTATCCTAAAGTGTTAAAAAACAAAATGTCATCTATTACCAACTTTTTAAACAAATTAATTTGATATTTTCATTAATAAATAACAAATAGGATAAACAAAAGGTAAGTTACTTGGCAAACTATCATTAACAACTGAAGATGGGTTCTTAAGAGTTCTCAAATAACTTTGTGGAACATTAGAAATATAATGTACAGGGTGTTTCAAAAATGCGCTGTCTACCTGTGTTGAAATAATTAACTAAATATTGTGTATCTGGAGGTTCACAGCTTCCAAGATATAAGGTAAGTTGCTCCACATAAGTTAGGGAACATGATTAGCAAATTAGTTGAAAGCCTTTTTGTTTCATTGTTTTAGAACTTTTGAGTAGGTATGGTAATAAAAATTATGTTCTTTTATCATTATTGATGTGATATCATTTTGGTTTGCATAGGGTCTGTGACACAAACCCAAGTGTAGGGATATTCCTTTCGTTTGAATAGGAGAAAACAAAAATCTATTTTTCATATTGAAATTGATAACAAAATTGAAAAAAAAAATTAGAAAATGTAATCGAAAATGATATTTTCGATCGGTTAATAACATTATTTTTTTGGTTTTCTAACTTTTTGGGAATCAAAAGTTTGAATTACAAAACACTGTTTATACTCAGTAGAACAAACATGTGCAGTTGCTGCTGAGCAGACTAGTAGGTTTGAAACTAAACTGTGGAAAACAAGGCTGGACAAGGTATAAAAAAACTTTTCTAATGAATAATCCAACTATATGTAGTTACTTTCAATTAAAATTGTAAATAAAAGTAGTAATGCACTTTGCTCATACTCTGATGGAATCCCATCATACAATACATCCATTGATGTTCATGATTCCTACCATGAGTAGTAATTGTTCAGTTGATACCTCAATTAGAGCAATTTTTACACTCTCCTGTCCTGTCTTACATGGTTTAGTTTCAATCCTAGTTCATAGAGCCACAACTAACAGTATGTAATCCAAATTTGCCTCTGCAATTCTGTAGTCTACTGCTGAGTTAACAGAAACATATTGTAAGCAACTTAGTTATTGTAATATAGTATGATCTTGCTTTATATTGGCGCCGGAATAATAACCTTATTTTACCGTTAAACAAAACCAGATTACTCATAAAAATGTAATCACCCAAGGGAGGAAATGGTACTTTACTTCAGACTTATACATATTTGTTCACTCTTTCAACAAAATTTAAAAGAAAAAGAAAATTTATGTAATTCTCGTCCAGATAATTGATATTTATCCATAATAGTTTGAAACGAGTATTCAGCACCAGATATGAATAAACTAAATCATCCAGCTGAACAGTGGCGGCTCGTGGTATTGTGCGGTGGTAGAGCCACAGCTTTGCGGTTCAATATGGGGGAAGGGGATATAAAAATTTTAAGGTACAACATTGCAAATCTTTCTCACTTTAGAAATTATGAAAATTTAAATTTTAAAAAGTACGAACTTAAGAAAAAGGAAGGGTTTGTAATTTTGTATGTTACCTTTTCAATTCACTAAAAACAATGAATATTTACCAATTTACCAAAGTATCCTATTCTATTAACTATTAAAGTTACATTTAAATCAGTCAATGTTAACAACACAAATGTTTAAATTGTACGATATGTGAAAACCATTCTCCGTTGTTTTTTATTAGCAAACACGTCAATCACTCTCATTAAAATTTTCCATGTTATTAAGAAAAGCTTTTTCAGCTGATAGCATTCTCAATGCACTGAGCCTTTCTTCCTTCATGGAGTTTCTTAGAAAAGTCTTGATCCTTTTCAGCATAAAGAAACAACGCTCGGCTTCGGATGTAGACATGGGCGTTGTCACTAATACTTCCAAAAGATTTAAGGTTTCTTGAAAAGTACCACGCATTCCTTCTTGTGAAATTAATGATAAAAGATTGACGGCCCCAGAAACGTTTCTCAACTCTTCTCGTTCATAGAGTACCTGCAGTTCAATCTTCAATCTACATTTTTCTAAAAAA
>VTPC01007273.1:21022-57114 GCA_011009095.1 Ignelater luminosus
CTATACACTGTGTTAGCTATCTCATCTTTACAGTTTGTGTTGTAGTTTTTAATTCTCTTGGGGTGCTCTTTCTTTCATTGCTTTACCAAATTGTTCTCAAGTTCTTTATTAATAAACATTTTTGAATTTTAAAAACAATTTCAATCCAGAAATAAAACGACACTAATAATAAAAAGATGAAGATTTCACCCACAGATAGGAAGCACAAATTTTAATTACATGGTAACCAAGAAACAGTTTAATTACAACTTATAATCATACTGCCGAGTATTCCCACCTACTCAATTCTTTTAATATTTTTTAACCATACAGCATTAACAAGTTTAAGAAATTTTAAGAGCTGATATCTTGGAAATTACTATACTATAGGGAGTTTTTGTTTATCTTTACACACAGAATAACACACTGTAGATCTCTGTCATTTAAGGTACACCCTGTATAACAACCTGCTTTGATGTATTTGATAAACATTTGGTTTAAAAACCGTGCAGTGATAAACGTCAATCTTATAAATTAAATTTTAACTACATTATCTCTAATGCAGGGTGATTATAAAATTTTTTAAATGCAATACCCTATGTATTTTAATGTTGTTTTATTATACAACAATATATCATTATGTGGGTCTGTCTACACCTAGCAGTTTTGGCATTATTCACATATTTGTTGTGAAATGTTATCAAACTTCTCAACTAACTCTGGTATAATTAAAGGGGTTTGTAAATTTACAACTTTAATAGCACAAAACTAAATATCCTGTCTTTAGAAATGCTTACTACGATTCTAACTAGAAACCTTTTATCTATAGGATGATTGAGAAAAATAAAACTAATTACCTTGCCCTTTTACATGGAACAACTAGAACATCCTGTATATCTTAGTGTCGTCTTACTTTTTATGATTGCTGGTCACAGAGGTATAGCTGTATAGGATCTACACCTATCATCTTTGACATTATTCAATTATTTGTGAAATGCCATCATACTTCTTCGTCAACCCTGGTATAACTAATGAACCTTCTGCAAGGAGAAAATAAGTAAATCTATGTGTTTATGTATTGTGCAGGTAATTTGAAAAGTTTCCATTAGCACAACATAATGTTTCTGAAAGAAAAACTGCATCTTCCCCCCCTCAATCTCTGTCCATGACAAGATTGGAAACTATAAAAACCTGCATAAACCACAAGCATAAAAAAGTTGCATCTTAATATTTGAAGTCTTGATAATTGAATTTAAAAAAAACAGCAGACCTCTTAACATCAAGCAATGAGTTTAAAGTTTCGGGAAATTTCGATTTTACTTGAAAACAATGCATTCTATGAGAAAAAGGCAAAAGTAACTTTTTTTTTTTGTTAAATTAGATGCAGATTTCAGCAACATCAAAATAAATTTGTTTTTCAGTAGTAGATATGACATATTTTCTCCAGAAGTGTGACTGTCCTTCTCTAAATCTTTGCCTGTGGTAAGAAAATCAATGGTATTACAAAAGGGTAGATTTTCTGTTGTAATAGCCATGTAGAGAATTTCAACTAAATAGCTCATGCTGTTATAAAGCTGAGAAAACAGTGAATTCAGGTATGTCAAAGCTTACTACAATAGGCTCTAAAAATATTCTTTTCTTATAACTCAAAAATAATAGAACAAAACAAAAATTTAGAGTAATTACTTTATTCTAGACATCAAGCTGTACATAGAATTCCTGAACAACTTGTTTCCATCTTCAAATAACTAAGATACTGCCATTTGATGAAATTTTCAAAAAAATCTATTTTTGCTTATAACTCAAAAATAAAAGATTGTGGTTGCACCAATGAACTCGGTAGAAAAAAGTGGATTAAGAACACGTATTCAGTTTTTCTCTAGCTCTTCTGCTCTATGATACTCTGTATTTATTTCGAATTTGGGCCACTGTGCATAGACTGGAGTACATACGATTATCTCAAATGTTCAATGACCTAGGCCACACAATTTGGAATAATTGGTGTTATAACTAAAGTAAAGCGCACATTGAGAGGTAGGCGACGCAGTCGGCGCAGTGCAGGGCAAGGCAGTTTTTTGTATTGTGTGAAATTTAATCCAGGTGCACAAATTAAGACACAGCACAGAACTGCGACACGTTGAAACCTGCTCAGTGCAGTGTCCTGAACACAGTTTTTTGCTCCACGTGCAACGTAATGTGCTAGTTTTTACAGATAATTAAATAATGGTGAATAATAATAATAAAAAGAACAGCTGATTGAAGAAGTAAGACATTTCAAAGTGTTATATGATACAAACGATGATACTTACATAAAATACAGATTGAAAGATGAAATATGGAATGACATTGCAAAGATGTGTGTCTGAATTTGATTCAGAACTCAATAAGGTTATGGCCATGGCCATAGTCTTATCATATGCTGCCATTTTAATAATTTTAAAAATAATTGCACTAACAAATATAAAATGGTTCAATTAACGCACACGATTTGTGTAAAACTACATTCCAATATGCAACATGTGCAATATTTTCCTGCCCTGTACTACATCGCCTGCCTCTCAATGTGCACCTTACTTAATGCTTACATTCAGGAATTTTCTAGCATTTATTTTCATAACAATAGTAAACCTGTAAATCAATTCAATAGTTGGTTAACTAATGGGATTGATAATAAGGATGTTTTATTCATATTAGTTTCACATGCTAGGTACCCAGCAACCTGGAAGTTGGGAAAATCAGCCCAAAAACGAAAATATCAGGGAAATCCCTATGATGAGAGCAAACTTAAAATTTCTATAAAGTTGATGATGTACACGTGACAATGAAAGAGTGTGGCATCAGTCTCTAGAATAACATATTAACTCTATTTTTTGCTGATAATAAGTATAGTAATTGAAATCCAAAAGATCTAAAGTATGTTTGATACAGACACATTACACTCGATGCTTGATATAAACTGGAATGTCAACGTTAATAAATACGTATGACATTTGATGACAAAGTAAACTGGATAAATTAGTTGTATTTTAATTATCACATTGCTAAGTAACCATAGCATTAATGTATCCCATTTTTTAAGACTTTTGCAAAAGCCCCTGCACTGAAGCAAGCATATTAAATACTTTTTCCAATTACAATTTTTAATTGGAAGTCAAAATTAAAACATCTGGAAATGCAAAGCATAACCACAACAAACTCCTGTTTTGTTACTTCTTTCAAATTTTGGCGTCCATTTGACCATGTTTCCGAAGAGTTATCAAAAAACGTTAGTTTTTGATGTAGAATCCAAATCTGAAGTCAAAGTTTCAAAATTTGACAAAAATGTGGACAGACGGACTTCGCAAATTCAGTAACGATTCTTTCAAAGTTTGTTGAAAATATTGGAAAAGATACTATTGGATAATCAAACATTTCTTCTTTTGGAAATACTATACCAGTAAGCAATGTTCACTGTAGTGTAGTAATGTTACAACGTGAAAGAGCAGCATATGCTAAATGAATTTTGAAGTTTTATTTAGATAAGGCTAAACTAATGCAAAAAGAAGACACACCACCATCTTTCACGAAAGAATTTCAAGAAGTATGTTATTTGGTATCAAAAAAGTATTTAAGTAACTAAAACAAATTGAGTATGGCCAATTATTAGGATACTCTAGGCTAGTATTTGCACCAAGATTTGAGCGTCTGAACTCCGTTTGTAATTTAGCTAATACAGTGGAAATCACCAAAACAACTTTATGCCAAATTAAGACTAAAAAACTGAAAATTAAAATGCTAACAAAAACAGTTGCTCTCCATTGTGTTAAAAATCAGGAAGATCATGCAGTCATTCAAAACAAATTTATGATAGAAAGTTGGAAAGAGGATTAATAATGCAAAAAGGCAGAGCTGGGCAGCTATGAAATTCCCTACTTCATTGCCTTGAATTTACAAAAATAAGCTACAGTTGCAATTAATTTTTGTAGCTTAGTTATCAAAGCATCTAACCTAGATATTTACCCAACTCTGGTAAAAGGTAATTATTGTTAGCATCATGAAAATGCAATAAAACATAATGTTTACATTGAATACAATAATAACAATTTATTTATAAAAAATACATTTCTATATAATTTCTAAATGGTTAAAAATAAATAAGAATATAAATTAAACAAAACAACAAAAGAGAGAAAAACAAAGAGTATTTTTAAACTGAGTGTCTCAATTCTCTTAACCTGTTATATTCATGCAGTAATAGATTGTATTCACAAATTAGAACAGAAAATGCACTTAATTCAACTTTTCAGTTTTTGAGATTAATCTTTATGCAAAACTGTTTATTTAGGTAACTAACTAAAGAAATACTTTTTAAGACTTATTTGGAAAATTATAAAAATAGATTAAGACTCACAACAACAATTGTAACTATTTATATTTGTCAACAGTTTCATGTAAGCAAGATTGCCATGCCACATCGCAGTATTTGGCAGTAATATCACCATTGTCAGGATAATTTAGCTAGAATATCCATTACTGAGACTATTCATTTACAAAGCATGCTTTTCTTTGACATTTGAGCATTTTCCACTCAAGGTAAGACCTGGTTATTAATTACACCAGCCATGGTAACAATTGATTAAATAGCTAATAATACAGTCTGAAATAATTCTCTGATTTCTAGTCCCTTTAAATGCTGTGTCTAGCACTAAACATCTATTATACCTAATACAAGATTGTTAAAAAATGTTTTTTAAAGCATGGATTGATTCCAAAATATAACATTTTCCATGTAGGACAATTCTTGATCAGTTTGGTGTACAGTAAAACCTCTCTATAATGGACAGCATCAATGCCAAAGAAAATGTTCTCCATGTGTCTGTTGAGAGAGGTTTCACTATAATAAATTAGAACAGAGACACCCCTATTCATCACTAAAATTAGAATTTGTCGTTAGATAAATAAGATCAGTTTCATTATTATAAATGCACTGGAAGGCAAGCAATCACCTTTATAATAAAGGTTAAAAATGAAAACAAAACGTTATCTTTTAATATCTCATACCTTACAATACACTATTATATTAACAATAGCGACGAAGATACTTATTTTAAACTCATTTGTTTTGAAAACTAATTACTACCTTAAACACTCTTGAAACTCTATAAACATTAGCATTGCATGTTCAGAAATTTATAACTAAAAAATTCTACTTTAGTGATGAGTAGTCATAACATAAATAATAATTATTAACATAAATATATTTTTACTGATAATTATGCAGCTACCATATTATACAAATATTTTTCCATAATTTCATATTTTTTCATATCATTTATTTACTAGATTTTTGACTAAAAATATAAATTTCACTCCTTTCTTCAAGAGAATTGGAATTATGCTCATTATTATTCTTCATAAGAGCTCCACCTGTCTAATTAAAAACAAAAAATTAATTTCCTTATAAGGTGTGTTTTGTTGAATTATTTTCAATAAAACAAGTTTGAAGATAAACACTAAATGGAAGGTTAATAAGTTGTATAGTTTGATCTTAATGGAATTTATGAATATTTTTGGGTTATGTTACATCTCCACTCAAATAACATCACAATTGTCAACAGCTGTATGCTGTCTCAACAAAGTGTACTAGTCATGGTTAACTTGGGCTTCATTTTCTACTCACACAGTTTCTCCTCATTACTTTTATCATAAATTCTTTCAAAATATTCAATGAGAAGTAAAATTGGAATAGTCACCTTCTTTTCGTCTGTCAATTCGTTGACATCTAACACAAGGTGATTCTTTGGAATTCCAACAACGAGAATGGAAGCAAGATCCACATTTATAGCAACGAGCAACCTTCCTTAGCTGCCATGGAAATATAACTTCATCACCTAAGCAAATTTCACATATAAACCCTCTTGCCTGACACAACTGAAATAAATAAAAATTAAAAGATTTATTAAATAAAAGTTTTCTTTTTCCATTTTTACCTCGCATTCTGCTGCATGTCTGCAACATAATTCTACCAAGTATTTTAATCTACTCTTCATTTCACCACTTCTAACATTAATTAAATCTTGCATTGAATACACATCTGGATCAGTTAATATGTAAGAATTTTCATTTTCTAAACATTCACGTATCCTATAATATATTCAACATAATACCAAAACATTAACTTATTAGTTTATTGGACTTACGTTTCAGCAAATCTGCAGCTTAAAATGAAATCCTTCAAGTAATATAAACCTAACCTGTATTTTCTGCAAACTTCTAAATTCTTCGATCTCTTAATTATATTTTTATTTAGTTCGAATATTCGAAATAGTGGATCTACATACATTTGTTCTAAGAGTCTATAAGAGAAATTTGAAACAGGATACCTACAAAAATCCAATATAAGAAAGTCGCAATAAAACTTCACAAGATGCCATACCTTGTAAAATCCCATTTTTGTAGAACTCGGCCGGGAATTAAAGCTAATTGATTTGTATGACATCCAGTACAAAAATATCGTCCAAGATAATCACAATATCGGAATTTTGAAGCGTATTGTGGTGCAACTCTCATACTACATCCTGCACAACGATAATTCTGTTTTTCCATAAGTTTCTTCCTCCTATTGGACCAACCGCAACACCAATCCAAATTACTTTAATTTTGAATTACATGAGAGTTTTAATTTAAAAATGATACTTACTCTGGCCGTGGATGAGGTGTAAATATAATCTGTGGTCTTGGAGGTGCCCACTCTTTAGTTCCTCTTAATGGTGTTATAGATAACTCATCTACAGGATCATCTGGACTAACTGGCCAACTTTTTGGCATTGGTAGCAATGCTTGAGGTGCATCTTCTTCTGAAACTAACCATTCCAGATCGGATGCTCTAAAAAAAGATTAATACAGATGGTTTATCCCAAATTAAAAAATCTAAATTTTTTACCTAGGTAACTGTTTTTCATTAAATCTGCTAATAAGTGATAGAGCTACTCCCTCGGCTGACAAGATATCTGATGCGCCATCCGGAGCACCTCTTTGTCTTTTAAAAAGGTCAGCTTCTGAATATAATGATGCCATTGACATAGACATTCCACGATGATCAGTTAGATTTGAAGCTTCATCTATATTAATATCCTCCACTTCATCTGAACTAATACTTTCTGAAGGAGTACCAGGGGATGTGGAATATGGACTCACACTAGCTTCAGTTGTTGTGGCTATTAATTTAAGATTATTTTACTATTGTTACGAGCAATAATAATTTTAACTTACTATCAGTTTTCCCATCGCTTAATAAGGAAGCACTCCAGATCTTCCTCTGTTTCTCTTCCAATTTTTGACGCCTACGCAATCGAATTCTCTGTTTAAGATCCATGATTTCTTCATCACTTTCTTCAACTTGTTCATCCACCATTTTGAAATCACGTTTGCATCGAATCTGTTCGATTGCAGATATCATCGCTTCTGAGATACTAAAGTGGGCATTTTCTCTATCCAATTCTGCATTAGTTCTAGCAAATTGACTGGAGGTCAGAAATGCTGTTAATGTTTGACCTTTGGTTGGACGTGGAAAATACCTACATATTTACCAATAAAAAATAAGGGCATACTCATTGAGAAATAATTTACATAATGTTTAATAATTAGGTATTAGTTATGTATGAATTAAATAAATTCTAATTTGCCTACCCTGTAGCCATTGGTAATATGCTCATGCCACCATCTTCAATAAAAGTCTTCTTTGGTTTCCTTTTATAATCTTTCTCACCAGATAAAGCTGTTAGAAAACTATAATCAGGTGCAGATCTTGATAAATTTGTTTTACGAATGGGAGATTTAGTTTCAGGTAATGATTTAATTGACAAATTGACTAATTCATCGTTTAAGGCACTGCTGTTATATACTAAATGGTTTAATGGTGGTGTATGTTCAATTATGTCATTATTATTTATAACAACATGCTTCACACGTTTTCTAATATTTGAGCTAGTTTTTCGACATTTCTTAATATTCGTTTTTAAGGGTATGGGAAAGGTTGCTGTAGAAAATAAATTATTCTTTGGATATTTAGACAGCACAGGTGTGGACGGTGTTGTACGACTATGAGCAACTGATTTACTTCGTTCTCTAATTGTTGAAACTCCAACTGCTAAATTTGGCAGACTACTCCATGGTTTCAATTTACCGTGAATTCTTTTATTAGTGATAATCTTTGGTGAACTTTTAGTATTGTCTATTTCTTTAGATGCTTTCTCACAATTTAAATCTAATTTGTGCAAAGTTTTACTTCTAAAACTACCATAAAAGTCTCCTGTATTCTTGAAATGATTATCAGGAAAAGATGAACATCTTCTGTGACTCTTGTGATATTCTTTTATATTAGTCTTGCTTAAGAATAAGCAAGGATCTATTTCTGACATTAAACCAGGCTGATTACGTTCAACAGCTCTTAAACAGATTAAAACCGATTCTGCATACTTTTCTTGGCAGAGAAATGCTTGTTCTTGATAACATGATTGTAAATGTGCTTTATCTGTTAGCAACCAGGATAATTTTTGAGAAAGCGAGTAAGTTTCAAGACTATGGTATAACCAAATAGATGCTCTATCGGATTTTATATGCTGTGGCATATGAGGATCATATTCAGAATCCAATGTAAGCGATGATTTTGTGCTACTAGGTTGCAACCATTCTAAACCTTGAATAAATTGCCAATAATCTGATGTGTCCTAAAATACGCACAATAAATTTTATTGATGTCACTATATGGAAGCAAAAACTATGAACTTACATCTTCACTAATTGCCTTACATCCATGTTTAAATATCTTCTCAATAGCAATATGCAACCTATTTAGACCTCCATAAATAAAAACATTAACAACCTGCCCAACTAATAGGCCTTCAACTGTGTTTTTTAAATCACGAAGCAATTGTTGATATTTAAGTGAGAAATTTACAGTTTGTTCAGACATTTTAATTGTGGTTTAATGCACGACCTTTTCTTCATATCTAACTAAAGTAAAATATCTGAATATATCAAGGTAATTAGTAATAAAATAAACACTATAATAAACACCTAAATTATTTTGATAAACTCGTCATATCTAATTCATGTTGTTAACCTGCTTAATCTGGAAACTATTTTAGTCCTTATGTGCGGTTAGTTTTAAAGTCAAAATTAGGTTGCAGAGGTTATAATGATATTGAGCAAGAGATATCCTATTCACATATCGGTTATTTTTTATACAGAAACAAAAACACTTTTTATAAAAAGAAATTACAATTTCTGGTTCAATTCAATTTTAGAATTTTAAAAAGTTAAACTGAGAAACCTAGCTAGTAACTATTGTAAACCTTAGATATTATATCCTTGTTATCAATTCAAAATCAGTTGAATGAATACATTCCGATTTTCGATCAAGTACAGCAATAGTTGTGTAAAATTTCTTTCTTTCTTATCTACACTTAACATTAACATGGTTCAGTATAAAATTGTTATCATATTCTACAGCTCAATATTTTACAAATTCAAAATGTTCCATATAACAAATGTAGGAAAACCAAGCCTATACATTTATCACGACATAATAGAATACGAAGCTGGTTACGTATGTATTTATCAAAATGCTAGTATTTGGATTCATCGAAAATTAAATTAAAAAACTTTTTTTGTAACAGTAAACTTTATTTTAAAAAATATGCATTAATATGAGAAATCTAACAAATACAATAAAAATAATGATTGCTATGAGATTATTTATAACTAACGTTATCTCAAAATGCTTCCACTTTCAACTAAAGTGTTTGTATCAACCAAACCTAAAGATGTTAAACATACCAAAGCTGCTCCTTGTTCTGCAAATCGTTTATTCTTTTCCCTGAATACAAATACAAGAAAATACAATATGTCAATTCAATTAATTATACTTACCAAAATGTAGAACTATATTTTTTACCATCCACAATAGCAATAGATCGAAAAAGTTTATCCTCATTTATAGTTTGATAAACAGGAGCTTTCAATTTATTTTTTCCACACCATGCTATAAGTTTTGTTTTTGGTAGTTCTGCGTCTTGTATGTAACTAGCACGAATAAATGCACATTGCATTTCAATTACATCATCATCTACATCTATTTTTAAGCGCTTTGGATTTGGATTAAACATATCTGGAGTAACTTCTCTTCTACCAAAATTTCCTTTAGATTGGTATTCTAACTGTTTTTGTCTGCAGTAGTTACCCATATTCCAAATTGCACTAAAAATGTTTATATTTAATAACATAGCATTACAAAAGCAATGATTACAAACCAAATTTGTTCTAGTGTCTGGCATTCTAGAAACTTCTTTCCTCGGGGTGTTTCTTGGAGTTCTTTAAGCATATTTTGAACACAATATTTAGTGTTACTAGGTGCATTGTCATAATCTACAGCATACTTTAAATAATCAATTATCACATCATCTAATGGTTTTAGGCCTCGTGAAGAAAATATTGAGCAATTTCCCTGAGCTACTCTAGCTAACATAACACTTGTACAACCACACTCTTTTCGAAATTTATCAATATCTGAATATTTTTCAATCTCCCTAGACCCACCACTAAAATTTCCCAATTAGACAATTTTATTTTATATTACTATTATGAACATACTTTGCAATTACAGGTATAGAAACACTTTCGGCAATTTTCTTAATAGTTTCATTACGATTTTGGTGTTGTGGCCTTTCATTTTTTGTCCTGCCATGCACAGCAATAGCTGATATACCCGTAGATACCAATTCTATGACTAAATTTACAGTTGCGTCAGTATCAGGTAAAACTCTTATCTTACAAGTAATTGGAATTTTTACATTTTGAATTAAAGTTGTTAAAATTGCTTTAGCCTTTTCTGGTTGTTTAAGAAGTGCAGCTCCCATTCCCCCTTTCAATGAAAACTCTTTTGGACAACCCATATTTATGTCTATACCAGCAACATCGTTTTCACTAAAAATTTATTTACATATTACAAGACAAACTACAATTATTGCCTATTTTCTTACACCATTTTTGCAACTTCAAGTGCTCTTTGAGGATCACAAGTTCCCAATTGCATAACAACTCTGTCTTTTTCTTTGTCACATGTTCGAAACACTACTGTTCCATCTGATTTATCTATGAAATCTACTGTACCAAGAACATCTGTTAAAAAATCAGTGTATTTATATCGTCGTAACCAACTTATAATTATAAAATACCATTAACTCGTCGAACAGATCGCATGAACTTCCAATCAATTAATTCTTCTGAGTAAACTATATCTGCACCATAATCTAAAGCTAATAATCTCATAGGAAGTGTTCCAACTCTTACCATAGGCGCTAGAACAACTTTATTATCGTAAGTTAATCTCTCGTTAGTTTTAGTCATTTTTTCTTTCAAAGAAAATCTACTGCCATCAAACTTTAAAAGGATTTTTATTTAAGGTTATGTTGGTTAATAATACAGCGTTGCCAATCCAAGAAACTGCATATTTCGGTATTTCCCTCAGTTAAAATTATCAGTTTTTTTGATATTATTACAGGAATTCATTTTAGGAGAAGATATTTTGAATTACAAATTAATATGGAGCAAAATACCACTCTTGTTCATATTCAGTTTTCAAGAATTTAATTCAAAATTATTGGCTAATGTTACCGACTTCAAATTATTGAAAATTTGAAAAACTCGTATTTTCAAAAAAAAAGTCCTGTTTATTTTGTGACGTCCAAGTGCGTTTGTGACAGCAACTCTAACCTATAATTTTGATTTGACAGGTTTTTTATAACCAAATAACTAGATACCCAAGTGGGCAGAAAGAGAGAGAAAGACATAATATTTTTGTGTCCTAATCAACAACTCCCAACAATTTAATTTGATCCAAACGTTCGAAATCGTTTTCTGTTGCTCATTATTCTTGCTTGTCACACAAATAATCAAGGTCCGTAAACAATAGTATGCTGTGAAAGGTAGGTCATCCTATGCGTTTCCCTCAAGTGCGATCGCAAATGGCAGCTAATACCAAAAAATACGCCACTTTCAAAACGTGTTGAAAATCACATTCAAAACTACCGTCACAGCAATCAGTTTTTAACAATTTCTTGATTTCCAACATACATTGTTATAAAATAATGAAAATAGCATTACTTAATGCTTTTAATCTAGCTCTAATTTCTTCGATCACAAATGGAAGGAAGACTTATCGTTCACAGCACATCATTATTATTTATGGACCTCGACAAAAATAATAATCAGATACTCTGTTTCTGTCAATAAAAGATTGCAGGTAAAAGCCTCGGCATAAATAATTGAATGTGGCCACTACCCAGCAGTAGTAGAATGCGTCCAGCTTGTGACTGCTTGCTTGGTGGGTAAACAAAAATACCGTACATAACCTCGCATTTTATTGTTTTTCATGAGAGATAAACAAAACATGGGGTTACGATAATTTGCTATTTTTAAGAAATTCATAATTCTAAAGTGCTTTAGACTGTGGTAGTTACCTACTTGAATATTTTGTTGTATTGGTGATGAGATTAAAGACCAATATTTTCAAGACTTTCTGTTAAAAAATGATTGCAATAAATATACAACAATCAACTTAAGTGATTTGAGTACAGATTTTAGGCATTTTTAAGAAGAAAAGTTGAACCAGGTGAATTTTGGTATATATCTAGGTTGTTCTGTGTTTATAGGTATGATCATATTAAACACATGATAAAAAACATTGTTAGTAAGTCTGGATTCACAATGGTCATAATACTACTTAAGAGCTACGTAAAACAAGCATAATTCAGAAAGTAGAGGTAATGACATTCAATGATAACATTCACAGTGTACTGACAAAGTTGTTATATGTTATTGCACACAATTTTCCATTTATAATATTAATGTACATTTTATTTTATGCAGCTATTAAGTATTACGTTTATTAAAAAATTAAAATTAAGATTTTGAGATTTTATGTTGTTTGTGATAATATTGAGTAATATGTCAAAGCTTATCTTTTTTTAGCAGTGTTGAAGATTCCAAATGCCTGGTACTCGATGTTGTGTCTCAGTCTGCAACAACAATTATGTTGATGCAAGGAAACGCAAATTAAATATAAGTTTTCATTCCTTTCCAAAGGATGAAAAAATACGAAAGATCTGGATACAAAAATGTTCCAGAACAGGTAACTTTAACCCTGCAACAAGTGTTATCTGCAGCACACACTTTCAAGAAGAGGATTTTGAAAGGGACCTTCGGGCAGAGTTATTAAATCTTAAGCCTAGAGGAATATTAAAAAAAGCTGGTAGGTATGTTTCTCAGAAGACAATATATATATTATTTTATCTAATTTTAATTAATATTGTGTTCACCTTTCAATATTGCAAATTGGGTCATTTTAAGAAAATTTACCTAATGGAGATTGCAGCGCTATTCTTACAAAATCTGGGCATGCATGTGTTGTGTTCAATACTGACTAATGATAAAATTATCATTAATGCATTGAATGTTACAACTGATTCTTTTACTTTGGACAGTTTTTACTGAAAAAAATCAATATGCATAATTTATTTATAAATTTTTTTATTTATTTTAGCCATACCCTCAAGGAACTTAACATTAGATGAGCCTAAATCTGTGATTAGTTCAACCAGTAGTGATCGTTCCCTTAGAAAGAATAAACAAGAAAACAAAAAGATTGTGGAGGAATTGTTAAATGCTTCCACTTCAGTTACTGAGTTCATTGTTGGTGATGTAACTAATGTTCCCAGGAAAGAAGAAACAATAGATGAAAAATATCAAAAGTTGTTAGTAAAACATGAGGCTTTACAGGAAAGACATAAAACACTGAGAATAAGAACATATGCTTTGGAAAGAAACATCGAAAAACTGAGAAAGGAAGTGTTGACTGCTGTAAGAAACCTCAACCTTGAAAAGTCCAAGTGTCTTTCTCTAGAGACGATATTAAATACAACCTTCAGTAAAGCACAAATTGAAATTCTAAGAAAGCAAAGGAAAAAGGTTCACTGGTCCTCAGATGACATCTCATCAGCGTTTGCTATTCGTTATTTAAGCAAACGTTGCTATTTATATTTAAGAAATAAGTTAAATTATCCCCTTCCTCATATTTCAACCCTCCAGAGATGGGCCAGCAAATTACAACTAGAAGAAGGTATATTAAAAGATGTGTTGAGAATTATAAAAATTGCAGGTATGGATATGTCAAAGTTGGAAAAAGTCACTGTCCTACAGTTTGATGAAATTAAAGTGAATTCATTATATGAATATGATGAGACCGAAGATGAGGTGAAAGGTCCTTATAATTGCATGAAGGTTGTTATGGCGAGAGGCCTTTTTAAAAATTGGAAACAACCTGTTTTCATTGATTTTGACAAGAAAATAACAGTTAATTGCCTTAATGAAATAATTAAACAGTTACATCATATAGACTACACTGTAGTAGCATGTGTGTCTGATTGTGGGGATGAAAATGTAGATTTATGGTCAGCCTTAAATGTAACACCTGAAAATACACATTTTAAGCATCCAATTACAAACAAGAATATTTATATGTTTGCATATGCACCGCATCTATTAAAACTTCTAAGAAACTGGCTTTTAGACACAGGTTTTATTCTTGATGATGGAACAGTTATAGAAAGAAAACCACTAGAAGCTCTTTTAAATATTGTTGATGACTGTCATGAATTGACTGAAAGACATTTAAATTGTCAAAGAACTGACAGACAAAATGTAGATTTAGCAACACAGCTATTATCACGCATAACAGCTACTGCACTTTGTCATTACTGTCCTGGAGATGATAAAGAGAAAGCTGTCAAAACTGGCAAATTTATTGAACTAATGAGCAACTGGTTTGATATGCTAAATTCATATACAGAGCAAGCAAGTTTACATACGAAGAAGCCATATGGTCTCTATGTAGAAGAGCAAAATGAAGTTTTGGATAACATGTACAAAATGATAAACTCAATGTTATGTATTGGAAAAACGTCTTTACAAAATTTTCAAAAAGGTATTTTGATAACAATTACTTCCTTAAAAGCTTTACTTGTTGATTTGAAAGCAGAACACAAAATAGCTTACATTATCACAAGTAGGCTTAACCAGGACAGTCTTGAGAAAATAATGGAAGGGCTCCATGATCACCCATCACCTTTGCAAGCTCTTCATCGCTTTAGACTTTTCATTTTAGGAAAAAATTCAGAAGTGTTGCAACAAAAAACAAATACTGAAATGTCAAACGATATAGCAGAAGAGGAATATCTTATTGCTAAAGTTATAACTACTGCAGATATTAACATTGATTCGAAACTATCTTCCCATGAGGATGAAGAAAATATTTCTTCATCATCTGAACAGTCTGAACTATCTCATATTTCTGAAAGAACACAGGAAGGTAACGCAACCGAAGAAGATAGATTCAAATATCTCTGTTATTGGATAGCTCGGAAGTTTAAACATAAATATCCAGCATATTTGAGCTGTCACACAAAAGTTGTACCAGAATGTGATCATCAGTATGCCATATCATCATTGTCTGAAGGCTTAACCAATCCAAGTGAGGATTGGATCACAAGAGCCAACCATTTTGAAAATATTTTTCAAGAAACACATAAAACAGAAATTAACAGGAAAAGAAATATTGTTCAACTAGTAGCAAATAAAATTAAAAACAAATTTAGTGACTTCCCTAAAGAAATCATTAAGACCTTTGTTCTTCAGAGAACTTACATAAGAATTGAAAGTCTGAATGCACAACAAATTAAAAAACGGCCAATAAGTGATGATTTAGAAATCAAAAAGGAAACAAAAAAAGTATGTACATAGACAGCAATGAATGAATTTTGTTTTGTTTCCTATTAAAATATAAGTATACAACGCAGGATCTTCATCTGATCTGATATCATACAAGAAAAAGCTAAATCAAAATAGACTTCAAAAGAAAATTCTTTATTTAGTTAGTGATAAAGTTGTAATTTATTCAGTTCAAATGTGTTATTAGTGTTGTAATTTACTCTGTAGTTTAGAACAACTAATTTTACAAACTAAAATTTTAAATACTATAAACAGTGTGTTTATGTATTTACAGTATTTACACATTGCCTTTGCTGATTTTAGTTTTATTTTTTCTTAGTGCTGCAATTTATAATGTAATTTAAACTACATACTCTGTTATAGTTTTCATTAAAATATGAATAGTAAGGCCTGTCTACTAAAAATCTGCACTCAGTTATAAATTGGACAAAAAATTATTTTATTTTTATATAAACAAAAACCAGTAACGAAATACGAAAAAGTACACAACTTGGAATGCCGACAGCTGTTGTTCTTGTGTTTTCTGATATAATATGTTAGTAGCCTACTTAATTTAATTCAAACTCTGCATATTTTTAGTGGACAGGCGTTAGGGGAACATGGATGAGACACTTTTTTCTTTCTGTGATAATTCGAA
Organism: Ignelater luminosus; assembly: GCA_011009095.1. Taxonomy (NCBI): domain Eukaryota; kingdom Metazoa; phylum Arthropoda; class Insecta; order Coleoptera; family Elateridae; genus Ignelater; species Ignelater luminosus. Next base: position 37,464 of record VTPC01007273.1, read on the forward strand.
AAAAAATTATTTTCTAGTTTTTATAATATTACTATATATCTGATAGACGGTTTTTTTAATGTTATAATCACACAGGTACTCCATTCTCACTGCACGAAACTTTATTAACTTGCTCCTCACCTTTGGCACTACGATCTTGCTGACTTCTGAACAGTCAGGCTCACAGTTTCAACTAGATTGTAAATATGTGGGCCATTACAAAATCTTTCATGATGATTTATTGCAGTTTAGTACCAAGATACTCCCTTGGAGTTTTTAGAGAAATGTTGGGATTTCTTCTCATGAAATTTTTCATATTCTTCACCTGCTTATTTTATTTGTTTACCAAATCTTAGGTATTTTCAAATTATTGATCAATGCCAATTCATATGCCAGTTTCCTGCAGTCAGTAAGAGGTAAACCTGTAGTAAATTAATAAAAACTTTTTAAAAATTAATTTTTTTTATATTATTTAAAATATCTTCATATTTATTATTCTTATCTTAACAAATCTTTTTCACATTACTAATTTACTTTACTTTTAATTTTCTTATTAATAATTATTATTTCTAAATTACATTATTCCTAACTAAAACTTACTTCACTTCTATTTCAATAATCTTAACTTATGCAAGTTTAAATTTATCTTAATCTCTGGAAGTAAACAAGATAGGCAGATATAGTTTGATTATCGTGTTAAATACGGGCTGTTACATCAATTGTGTTGCAAATAACATTGTTAAAGATTACTATGGTCTCATTATGGATCATTGAAAATGAAGATCTTCAATCATGGATAACTTGATATTTTTAAATAGAGCGATATAAAAATTTTTGTATAATCGGATGCAAAATTAAATTTTCTTTTCTTTTTATTTAATGGTCTTTGGGTCTATCTGCATTGGTTTAAGCGTTATTTTATAAAAACTCTTAATTTTGTTAATAATAACCACATTTAGTAAAGAGGGCTGTGCTTAAAAACAGCAGTTGACAGCTACTTTTACTGCAATATAAGTAGGTTATTAATTGTACAATAATGGAAACTGTTTCTGTGAATCTATTCAACAATTTCTTTAAGTGCGCATTCTGAGGTGTTCAACGATCAGGATAACATTCATGATATACACGCACAGCTAAAGCAACACATTTCATGCATTCTCCAAAAATAAAAATCATATCGACCATTTCCTCAATACTAAACTTAGTGTTTTCCATTATTTTACAATTAATAACCTACTTACATTACAGTAAAACTAGCTGTCAACTACTGTTTTTAAGAGTTTTTATTAAATAACGCTTAAACCACTACAGATAGACCCAAAGACCATTTCATTAAAACAAAAGAAAATTAAATTGAGTCAGATTATACAAGAATTTTTATATCATTCTGTTTAAAAATATCAGGTTATCCATGATTGAAGATCTTTATTTTCAATGATCCATAATGGGACCATAGTAATCTTTAACAATGTTATTTGCAACACAATTGATGTAGCAGCCCGTATTTAACACGATGATCAAACCGTATCTCCCTATCCTGTTTAGTTCCAGATATATTTCAAACTTTTTAGAACAACGCAAAAGTAAATTTTTTCAAAGAAATAAAAATATCTCGAAAATGGTGCAATTTAGACCAAACATATGGTTAATAAAAAAGATTCTAAACTTAATAGGAAATCCAAAAATGAAGTAATATACAGGATGTTTCATTTGAAAAAATAAAGTAAGATACTGCCACAAACAAGTCGAACGCCCTGTATAATTCAGAATATTTTTAGATTGTGCTTCCACAGGCACTATATCGCTCTCTGCTTTTAATTTGGTTATATCTCCTAACATAAAGCTATCATCTTACTAGAGCATAATCTTGGACCACCCTGTATAATGCAAAACTTTATTAATTTTGTAATTAGGAGTATATCTGAAGTATTTTGTTTACATATCTGTAATTATATTGTATGGTAATTTAGGTACTTATTTTTAATGTAGTTTTTAACACTTGCCTCTCAAAAGCAAATCTATTTAAAACACCTCTACTACACTGCTGATCATTTCCTCTGAAAACATTCCAATGTTAGTTTTCCTAGGTAGGTTTATAGGCATTGCAATATTTTATAAATGAGTTGTGCAATCAAATCTTAAAATTGTAATTTTCTATCACAAATATTTGGTTACGTGGGAATGTCTCACTGTTACCCATGTAAAACACAAGTAAAACAAGAAACTTGCTACTCTATTATTTATTAAACAACATCAAATACTCTCGAAAACTACAGGCTGCACAGTACACCCACCTATGTAATAAAAAGTATTAGCAATGCGTCCAATTTTTACATGGAAGTTCAAAATTCAAAGTTTGGTCAATACGTCTGAAACTTTTTCCCTCTTGAAGTGAATGACTGGTGAATTTGATGTCTTTAGCAGATTACCATTCCAAGCACTGACCATGCTAAATGATGCCAAACTCACTCAACTTAACTTTGTAAACTGGTTGTTCAGTATCCATTCCAGTGTACTACTCTCTTGCCCAAATTGTATTTGTAATTGTTAATAATAATTTTTATTTTGACAAAAAAAGTTGTTTTTTTTTGTAAAAAGAAAATAATAAATATTTTTGATAAGTTATCAAATCTCTTACTAATAGTTTTCTTTCAATCTGTCCAGAATCGTAACGCAAGTAAGTATAAATTAAATATCACTGTTTACCATTAGATCTTAGTATGCTGACAATCTTAGGCATTCTCTATTTACAAATTGCAGTGAATATGAAACAATTCAAAATTACTTTTATTTTTGAACTAGCATAAATGGAACAGCAAATTTACACATTTTGTGATATAAAAAATTAAGTAAATACTTTTCTTGCATTTTGTTAATTTTATAATTAAATAATTAGAATTTATTATCAGCTATGTCTTTTATATAATTTTCTAAGATATTCTAACAAGAAAAATTAATTTAATTCGGGTTGTGCTCGAGGGGGGGGGGGCAACCAAAAACATAATATCAGTTTGTCAGCAGTTCACCTTGAACACAGTCAAACTAAACAGTATGCTGACCTTGAATTAATTCATGTTAACTTTAAATTATAAGTGGAAAAATCACATTCTTTAATGCATCAAAATCTAATCATTTACTTTTTACTCTCTAAGATGGTACAATAACTAAGGTTTCATCTGAGATATTTCCAAAAACATATTTGCATTTATGGCGCCAATGCTGACGAATGTGTATTACCTTGGAGAAAGAGAGAGAGAATGAAGATTAGCAATAGAAAGAGTGGGACAGATTGAGTACATATACGCCACTGATTGGCAGAAAGTTAAATGCGGAAACTGTGTCCACTGTCAAAGTTGCCAAGTCTCATGATTTTTACCCTGAGATCTCACGATTTGGGTTATTATCCCATGATCTCGCAAAATCTCGAGATTTATCTTTTATTCTACTTTTGACAAAATAATTATCTCGCTTATTAAAATTTGCATTGTCAGGTTTTGGTTGGTTTTTCCGAGATCTCACGATTTTTGTACAACATGAATTAATGGACAAGAAAAGTGGCAACTTTGTCAACCTGGTTTTTCCTCTTTTCTGTCTGTGTTCCTGTAATTATTTGTTAAAATCAAAAATTTAAATCGCTTGAATAAAATTCAAGGTAACGTTATTATTGTTTACTTTTCGTACGCATCAGGCGCAATCGCAATTCTCTAGTTTGAAATATGATTCATACTATTAGTTTATGGAGTGGATGGGAAGGGTTCCTCACTATTTGCCGACGACATCAGCTAGTCAGTTTCAGTCTTTGGAAGAGATAATTGTACCAGTCAGCATATACAAGTATTTTGTGTAAGTGTGGTTTTTATTACCTACCCCATTAAATTATACTACATTCTAAGTTTTCAATATTTTTAATTGAATTTTGTAATTAATTTCAGTTTCAGCGTACAACCCCCAGGTTGAATTTGTATTGTTTCACATTATTGCACAATGGCATCGACAGATATTGTACATGTTACAAGTGGCAATGCTAAGTTTGCCAATAAGTTCTATAATATCCTTTCGAGAAGAGAAGGAAATGTATTTTTCTCACCTTTAAGTGCACATACTGTGCTTGCCATGGCTTATCAGGGTGCAGCCAAAGAAACTGCAAAACAATTTGCAAGTACTCTTCAAGTACCAGATCATAAAGTTGCTGCTAATGGATACAATACTATTATGAGCTACCTTAATAAAATTCAAGATGTAACTTTGCATATTGCAAATAAAATCTTTGTTATGAATGGCTTTCCATTAAAAGACACATTTAAGAATACAACTACAAAGTTATTTCTCTCTGAAACAGAATCTGTTGATTTTGGAGATAATGTGAATTCTGCAGATAAAATTAATGGATGGGTGGAAAATAAAACAAATTCAAAGATTAAAGATTTAATTGCCCCTGATAGTTTAGATTCATTAACTCGTCTTGTACTTGTTAATGCTGTCTACTTTAAGGGTGCCTGGGATAATAAATTTGATAAGGAAAACACGGTAACAGCACCTTTCTTTATTACTCCTGAAAATAAAGTTGATTGTCAGATGATGCACAATACTAGCGATTATAGGTATCGTATAGATGAAGAGTTAGATGCAAATATTGTAGAGCTTCCTTATAAGAATAAAAATGTAAGCATGGTTGTAATCTTGCCTAATGCAATAGATGGAATTACAAAGTTGGAAGAAAAGTTAATGAATGTTGATCTAACTACTTTAACACAAAATATGCGTTATGATGAAGTACAGCTATCATTACCTAAATTCAAGATGGAAACTACTATGGACTTAAAACCCATTTTAGAAGAGGTTCGTAGTTATAATTTAAAAGCAATAAAATCTGTAGCTTAAATGTTTAATAATTTTGTTTATAGATGGGTCTTGGTACAATTTTTGATAGAAGTAATGCAGACTTTTCTGAAATAGCTGAAACTGACGAACAGTTATATGTAAGTAAGGTTGTACAAAAAGCATTTATTGAAGTTAATGAAGAAGGTGCTGAAGCTGCTGCAGCTACTGGTAAGTTGCATTTTTTTTACTAATATATGTATATTTTAGCTTGCAACTAAAAAAGAAAGAAACTGAATGCAAAATAATATATTTAGGAAGTAAAACATATGAAATTGTATTCAATTATTGTGGTGGTACTTGTAATGTTGACAGTCACATTTGCTTTTCGTTTGATATACAAATTTAATCTTTGATAAATGAATTTCAACAATTTATTAGTTGTAGATACTTAATGGTTTTTATTGCAAAATTGATTAATTTACTGGAATAGTTAAATGTGAAAATCATGTTAACTGCCAGATTCCAAATATAAGAAATTTCCTTGTAAACATGATGACTAATATGTTTATGTCAAGTGAGTAGATTGTTGAGAATAGATTATTTTTTATTGTTTTGATAAATAATAAACAATACATGATTTCTAAGAAATCTAAAAATTATATTAGTTATTGGTAAATTTTGTTAAGCATGATTTCTGAATAAAATGGAAATTTTCATATCATGCATTACCCAATTACTTAGTTCTTCAAGACTTGTTCTGTTATCATACCTACTTGAATCTTGTTTAGTTGAACTCTCTTATATGTGTTATTCATTTGTCAGATTTTGTTGGCACAGACTTGACTATTTTTTATCCAGTAAGTCATATTATTATTATTAATGACTAAGAAATGTTCTTAAACGTCTGCTTAGTCAAAATGTCGGTTTACTCTAAATGATAAAACTGCAAGATGATGAGTGCGCTCTTGTAAAACAAAAATTCTTTTCACTACATATAACTGTTAATTCTTTTGAAGTAAAATCTACATTATCACACTGGTAAAAAGTCTGTTAAATTAATAATTGATATGACTTAGGGTTATGCTTCAGGGCAGTTTCTATGGTAGAAAAATATAAAAAATATTTATTTTATAAACTTGTTTTTCATACAGTTTCAAGAAATTTTGCTTGTCATTCCTAATAGTTTTCTATAATATTAATCTAGTTTTCCTCTTAACGTTATATGCTTGGCAGTACTACTAACTCAAAAGCGAGATACAGCGACTTCCATATAAGTTAGCATACTGAGTTAAATTTTTTGTTGTCATCTGTTCATCCTCGTAGATTTTGAAGATTAGATAGCTGAAAAGTCATTCGAATTGCAAGGTCTTTTACCAGTGTGCGTAAAAAATGAAGTAAATTATTTCATAAATATCAATGATTCAATGATATTAATAGATGTGAAGGAGATTAAAGTATAGTTGATATGCTTTCAAATACTTTGAAAAATAAAACAAATATTTAAGAGAAAATGAATTGATTGTTTGCACACATGGGTGAAAAGTCTACCAAATCTTAACGACTTCTTGTTTTCAGCATTAGAAATTTAAAGTTCGAGACTATGGCCACCTGGCATCAATACTATAACATTTATTATGCCAAATTGTCAATAATGTTAGTTTCCAAATTAGCCACACTGATGACAAAGATGCATTAGAAAACTGAATTTACCTCCATTTACAGTTGATTGTTCTAGTTTGTATGAAAAGTTGAAGTAAATTAATTTTTTCATTGTGTGAATGTAGTAAATAGATGTGGAGAAAATTAAAGTAGATGGTATGCCTTTAAATCCTTAGAAAAGAAAACAAGTATTTACAAGAAATGAATTTATTGCTTACACACACACTGGTGAAAAGTCCACAAAGTCTTAGTGACTTGTTATTCCTAGTAGAATGTACTTCTACATAATAAATGCCCATTTTACAAAATTCTCTGTTTAACAAAATTCCTGGTGGGATTCTGTCTCTGAGTTAATCTATGACGTTACTTTTGTCCTGTTGTATAATCATTAGGAATAATGTAAAATGACATTTTAGAAAATAAAACAATAATATTTCAAATGTATTTTAATAATTATCAATGAAAAACAATTGTTTTATTTTCTCAAATGTCATTTTACATTATTCTTAATGCTTAGAGTAGACATAAACAAATTCTGATCCTGATAAAACTTTTCCCATGTTAAAATTCCTACGATCTTAGTAAGCTAAAACACCCTATATTTACATTATTTATTTTTAGGAGTAATGATGATGGATTCTGTATGTTATACTGAACCATTACAGTTTGAAGCTAACCATCCATTTGTCTTTTATTTCAAATATCTCTCTGGTGAATTTAATGCAGTTTTATTTGGTGGGAGAGTTTGGAATCCAATAATTGTCCAATCGTAAAAGCTCCATAAGATCAAAGAATGTAATATTTTGAATATGACAGGAAAATTATAGAAATAGGTTAGGTTAGACAATAAATGATTAATTATTCGTTACCAAAATACACAAGAACTGTTGATTTATGATGTGCACTATGTGGTATCACATGAAAAAGCTCTACTATAGATTCAAATACACTTAATAAAAATCAAGAAAAGCATTTGCATTTTTTTAATCACTCTGTATAGTAATATTCTCATTCTCATTAACCAAAGATCATAATTGTTACAGAAGTGAAAACACAAAAAGAGCTCTCCTTGCATATACATGCACGTCAACATAAACAATTAAATAATGCTGTACTGTGTGTCCCAATCTCGATGCTCACTATTGGGATCGCAGAAATTATAAGAGATACGAAGTCGGTTAAATTAGAAAAGTTTTGGCTATTTTGGAGATCAGTTTACTTAAGCTTATGTTTTTTCAAAAAAGTTTTAGGCTTACTTGATATTTGTTAAAAACGAAATTATCTTTTTTTTTTTTTTTTAATAAAAAGCATTTACCGCTTAGTGTGCCATGGCTTTAAACATATGAAAATTATTGGTTTTTGTTAGATAAATTACATTTGTTATGTAACAATTGCTAAAACAAAACAAAAGACGCTTTTACGATACTTTACTGAGCATTCACAGATAGCATCAAATAAGCAACTAATGCCCCATAAAAGCGTATTTATTTTGTTTTAGCAATTTTTGCATAACAAATGAATTTCTTTGTCATGGCATACTATGATGAAAAATAATTTTCACTTCATAACTCGGTAAAACAAAAGAACAGCTATGTCAAACCATGTATCACTGAAAAACATTTAAAGCGTGCAGTTTAGTAATATAGAAATCAAGGAGGCGTTTCATTAGAAAAAATTTGGATTTACGTTTCACCGCCGAAATAAAACAAAAAACAATTGCGAAAATAATTTTTTTGTGTTTTGGAGTAAATTCTCTAAAACACCCTCTTTGCTGTTCTTTTCTATCTGCTGGTTCCTGAGATATTTCACTTAAAAAAAAAATAAAATAATTTCGTTTTTAGCAAATATCTAGTAAGTCGTGAACTTTTTTGAAAAAACAAAAGCATAACTAAACTGATCTCCAAAATAGTCAAAACTTTTCTAATTTAACCGACTTCGTATTTCTTACAATTTCTGAGATCCCAATAGTGAGCATCGAAATTGGGACACACTGTATAGACCTACTATATTGTTGTAATCAGCAATTTTTGTAGAATATGAGAATATTAAAATAATGAGTAAGAAGTTCAAACTCAGAAACTTGTATAGACCAGATCATATAAAAATATGTAACATTAATGTTGCAATGGTTCAAAGTCATATACAACAGGCTCGAACTATTATTACTTGTTAACTATTATGTTGAATGTTCCTTTAAAAAAATTAGAAAAAAAGCCTGTGGTAGAACATACAGTGTGTTCCCGGATTGACTTCACTATAGGTATAATTTTATTGATCAAAAATTTTTGAATCTCGTTTTGACGTTTTGGGATACTGCCCTGCTTGGTCTGAAAAGAATTTCAAGCACATTTTTAGTTTTTAAAATCCAAGACAGTCATGACAATGGAGAAAAAACCATTTTATGTTGAAGTGCCATTTTGTTCAATAATATGGCAAAGTTGTATTAAGTATCAGTATTTGATTTGTATTTTTACACACTGTATGTACAATATACAGCGCAATCCATTTATTGGCCAAGATATAGTGCATGGCCTTTACTATTTATTTTTGTTTTTAGGATTAATGGTGTATGAATGTTGCTCGGTTGAACTGTTTGAAGCTAACCGTCCATTCATTTTTTATTTCCAATATCGCTGTGGTGAATCTAATGCAATTTTATTTAGTGGTAGAGTTTGGAATCCAACGGTTCAATCATAAAAAGGTACCTTAACATCAAAGAAAGTAATAGTCTTGATGTGATAGAGAGTTTACAAAAGTAGGTTAGGCATAATATGAGTGGTTGTTCTTTATCAAAATATACTACATGGAGGAAAAACTGAAGTTTATAATTTCGTGCTGTAATGGAAAAGAGCTGTTGATGTGCCATGTGCGCACTACTGTGCAGTATCAAATTAAGATTGATTTTATTCTTTTTTCAATGATGAGGAGAGATACAAAGTGTTTTGTTGAAAAAGAAACAAAGTATACTAATCTATTTAGCAATTATTGTTAACCCTTATCCGGTCAAGGTGGGTCCAATGGATCTGGCGCCTATTTTACTTTGTCATATTTTCTAAAATATTCATCTTAGGGAAATGAGCGCTTATGACTTCTAAAAATATTGTATCAGTTTATCCAATCACTTACAAAATTCTATTTGCGTAGAGCGTAAGCTACCGTCACAACGAAAAAAACAACAATAAGTTATAAAAATTGTGCATATAATGATTCCTCGAACCAATTCTAACTCATAATGTTAAAGCCATTTGAAAACAGTAAATTATATAAGTTATCTGAAAATTCAATAAGAAAAAAAATTGACTTTAACAAATCTGCTACCATGATGACCAAAACAAAATATGATCTATAGGAACAAATCTCATTGCTTTAGGAATACAAGAATGTTTTTCATTTCCGTATACGTTGAGTTTTTATAAAGTTATGGCTGTTTAGTTATTTAGTCAACTTTCTTTTGAATAACCCTATATAATGCCACCGAATGGATGGTTGAATTTTTTCTAATTATTTCAATATCACCCTGTATAAGATATGCTATTTAAAAAAATTAATTCTCTACTCTTGTAGAACATTCTGGAAAATAAGAGATGTTGAGGTGATTATTATGTATAGTATATATTTTAACAAATAACACTATCCTCAATCCACAAATAATTAAAACACCCTGTATATCTACTTACTTTACTTCCTTATCTTTAATGTGCAATTACAAAAAATTGAAAACTAATTTTCTGTAGATAATGAATTAATTGTGTTTGCATGCAATATTTTAATCTGCTCTGCTGCTAAATATTGTCAGTCGGTAATGGTACATACATATAACAATAGTAATAGAAATTGCAGTTTGGGTAAAAATTGACATTGATATGTACTCTTTGTAATTTCCAGGTGTGCAAATAATGCTATGCTGTTATAGTCCACCATTTCAATTTCTTGTAAACCATCCATTTGTTGTTCTACTACAAGTAAAACATGAGAATTCTGTGAATATATTGTTCTGTGGAAAAATTGTTAAACCTGAGTATGTCTAATTACAAAAGTATGATATTATATTTATAAATGTGGAGTAATGTATTGTTATTAAGAAGAATGTAATTAATATGAATAATAATATGTTGCTTTGTATGAAAATAATGTCTTAATATTTCTATAGTGTTAATTTTATTGTTAGCTTTAATGTTAAAATTTTATACTTTCTACTTTTGTTGTAATTTTATATTGAATGTTGCTGGTAAATATTTTATAGTGCCTTTCAGTATTGTACCTCGCAGCAAATTTAAATTGTAATAAAATCTTACCTACTTTATTATTGTGTTTACTTTGACATCCTCAGGTAAACAGAGCATCTCAGCATTTTGCTTGCATTTTAGAAACATCATACTATCCTCTTTACTGAACAAATAGATGGTTCAGGACCAAAATCCTAATGTAGAATGGCATACTCAGCAGTTTCACCGTGTATATTATAAGGACCTTGAAGACACCATTTATTGAATATAAAAATTAATTTTGTACTGTTTTACTATTAAAAGTCAAGTGTATACAGGGTTATTCACATATGATGATGAGCCTGAGAAACTTTTGTGTGCAACCATCCATGACAACCTCGACAAAATTCTAAATAAAATTAAAATACTGATCAGTTTAGCCTGCTGTACTTGAAATTGACAGTCATGTTATTCATAAATGTCATTGCATTTACTTATGTTAAATACAGTTAAATATATGTTGACTAGAATTGGGAAAAACCAATTTAATTTTAATTTATGTGGAATGCAGGCTTCCACAAGCTCACTTTAACTTTGTCTCACTTTTTAAAAATGTGTGTGGATAATTATTATTTTATTCATAATTAAATGCTGCTTCTAAAATATGCAATTTGTTTTATGGAAATTTCATCACACATAATATATTAAATTCAAAAAGATACGCTCAAAAGGATTGATAAGCTGCAGGAAAGCAAAAGTTTGATTATTAATCATTGCTTTGCAAAAAAGAAAGTTTGATTTATAAAAATGTAAATAGGATGTTAATAAATAATACCAACAAACTGATAAGATAAATCTCTGGTGACATATTTTTAAATGGAATCTATGATCAATTCGTCTTGTTACGTGGTAATCAGTCAATCTTCAAAAGTTGTGTATAGATATGTTGACTTTTGGGTGCCTTGTCATTATTTGCCAAAATATCAAAAATTCTTATTAAAGAAATTGCCTTCCAGATGTTTCAAACTTACTTTTCATTGCATGGGAACTGGGGTGTACTCTACAGCTGGGATACGTAATGTCAGAAGAAATATAAAGAGAAACTTTTAATGTATCTTGGCTACAGAGTATACACTGTATATTCAAAAGCAGTTGAAAACACACAAAAAGGAATTTCCCTACAATCTTTCTTAATAGAATATTGATATCTTGAGACAAATAATGATGATGCACACAGAAGACTTGTCTCTAGGCAATTTTGAATGCCATTACTTCATAACTAAGACGAATTGACCGCTAGGTTTAGAGAAAAAACTATTGTTTCAAATCTACCTTTTTTTTGTTTGTTTTGGGAGGTACAAAATGGAAATTGAAAAGTAGTGAGACTGCAGTGTTGCCAGGTATGGAGATTTTTACCCAAATTGGGGATTTTTGAACTTGATGGGAAAATTAGCGAGGATCTTAAAAAAGTAGGGATATAAAATTAAAAATTTTGATTAAATTTGGAACTTAGTAGTTTTTCAATGGAAAAATGTTTGTTTTATTATTGCTGATAATAATCAAAATTTTATTTCTGTTATTGGAAGTTTTGGAGCAAGCACACAATTTTATAAATAAACAAGTTTTCTCAGAAGTTGATAAAAAAGAATTTTTCATTTGTTTACTTTCCTGAAGAAAAGATTTTTGTTGGATGGGTGGGGAGAAAGATATTTTACATCTGGCAATAGTGAAGTAGCGGCACCTTTTTCATTCCATCTAAAGTCCCGCGCCTAGTTATTTACTATTTCTCACTTTATTTGCTAAATTCACTCATCTTTTTCACTTTTTGCTCACACATCTGCATATTCATTATTAGTCCATTTTCTCAATTTTGTTACAAATCAAGTATAACCTATAACCTATAGATTACATTCTTTTAATTCCTTTGTTTTTTATTGTACGTTCACATTGTATCAATAACGTTTTATAACTTTTAAATTTAACTTTTTTTAGAATCTCTATTACTTTTGAAGTTTATACATTCATTAGAATTGTTTTCAATACTCTTCAATACAAACCATACCAGTAAATATTACTCTTTTTTGAAGATTACTGAAGGTCCTAACGAACGTATAGACAGCCATACATTAAAGAAATGATTTTTTAACTTTCCTTTTGTAAATTAGTTGCAACTATACATATACAAGTTTCTGAAACAATAGAATAAGGTCTTAAACAAGTTATATTTTAATTTATAATTGTCAATTTGAAATACTGGTTTAACCTAACAATTTACAACTGTCAATTGTTATCTACTCTATTATGGCACGAGTTAAGGCCCACTTCCACTTCATTTGTTTTTGATCGCACAGTATTTAATATTTCATAACAGCCTTCTTTATTATTTATCTTTATTTTTGGTATTAGAGAGACGTTTCTTATGCTATGTTGAACCATTACAATTTGAAGCCAATCATCCATTTGTCTTTTATTTCCAATATCGCTTTGGTGAATTGAATACAATAATGGAATCGATTGGTTCAGTCATAAAGGCACTTTAACATCAAAGAAAGTGGTAATAGTTTGAATGTAATAGAGAATTTATAAAAGTATAAGTTGGGTATAAATAGCAGTGATTGCTATCTGTTTATCAAACCAAAGCTTACAATTTCATGCTGTAATAGGGAAGAACTGTTGAAGCACAGATTAAATAAGAGCCAGATATTTCACTCCCTATACTACTAATGCTCCCATTTTTTGTCTCTGTGCATTTACATTTGCAGCTCTGAGAGTTTACCATGCCTACTCTTTTATGCACGTTTTATGAAAAGTGCATACCACGCTCTGCTGCTTGCGCAGTACACGTCAAGATATTAAGCTCTGGGAGTTACTTTGAGAGAGAGAGAGAGAGAAAAATAGAATCCAAAAATTTGTCGAAGTGAACATCTGACTCTTATTTAATCTGTGGTTGAAGTGTGATGTGCAATGTGCAGTATCAAATGAAAACTGATTTTATTTTCTTTTCAATGATGATAAAAGATACAAAGTGTTTTATTGGAAAATAATTGAAACAAAGTATACTAAACCTATAGGTATAGCAGTTCTTATTAAGAATCAAAGATTATAGTTTAATTTTGTAGAAGCAAAATTGTGAAACTTTCTTTTGTTTGCTATACCAAAGGAGAAAACCTACATAATACTGGGTGTTGAATCGGCAGATGCAACTTAGGAAATCCCATGCTAATTTTGAAATGTTTAGATATTGTCTCCCCTAATTATTTTAGCACTAAACTTTATTTAGGTTTTTTTGAAGGGCGTTGCAAGATGATATACAGTGAGCAATTTTAGCATTTTATGATAACTCAATTAGAAGATATTTGAAGAAAGGTGTGTGCATAATACATGTCATGTAGTGACAATCACAGATAATTAATAGAAATAGTTGATTGTGAAGATTTACAGGCCTATTTGATGTTGCTGCCGAACAAGCGCATAAAATGTTAACATTTCACTCTTTTATAGAACATTTTGTATATAGTTGAGAATAAAGAATGTTTTGAGGTAATTATTGTATCCATGTAGTTTTACAAATAAACGCCATCCTCAATAATTGAAACATCCTGCATACTATTTACTTCATTTACTTATTATCCCTAGCGTGCAATCGCAAAGAATTGAAAACTAGTTTTCTGTAGATAGCAAATTATTAGGTTTATATGCAATATTTTTATTGGATATGTTGTTTAGTATTGCCAATCAGTAATAACATAATGATAGTAGAAGTTGTAAAATTGTTTAATAAACATCAGATTATGTAGAAATTGACATTGATATTTATTCTTTCTAATTTCCAGGTATGAAAATGATGGCATTCTGTTTAAAGCTACCATTTGAGTTCGTTGCAAATCATCCATTTATTGTTCTACTGCAAGTAAAACATGAGAATTCAGTCAATATATTGTTCTATGGAAAAATTGTTAAACCTGAATATGTCTAATTAATAATAATAGTAATGTTGATGTTTTGTAATATTTTAATATTCCTATAGTATTCATTTTATTGTTAGCTTTAATGTTATAGTTTTCACTTTCTGCGCTTTATATGTATATTTTTATATTGAATTTACAGATGGTATATGTTTTACAGTGTCTTGCAATGTACCTGACAGCAAGTTTATTGTATTTATAAATTTATAAGTAGTAATGTATTGTTATTTTAAAAAAATTAATTAATATAAATAATTATGTTGTTTTATATTATTTTAATATTCCTATAGTGTTAATTTTATTGTTAGCTTTAATGTTATAGTTTCATACCTTCTGCTTGATGTATATTTTTAAATTGAATGAATATCTTACAGTGTCTTGCAATGTACCAACAGCAAGTTTAAATTATTATAAAATCTTCCGATTTTATTATTGTTTTTGTTTTGACATCCTTGAATAAACCTACAGTGTATCAACATTTTGCTTATGTTTTAAGAAACATCATATCCTCTTTACTGATCAAATAGTGTGTCCCTGGCTTGACTCCGGAATAGGTGTAACGGGTCAAAAACTTCATTGTATGAAAAATATGTGTTCTTTATAAAAGTTCCTGCTTGTTTAAGAATCAACATCTACTGAGTTAATATTGCTTATTTTAACACTGTTATGTGTAGAGTTTCAAAAAACATAAAGGAGCCCAAGAGCAAAGTGCTCTTATTTTATAAACTGTAAATAACGCTCTGTATTTCGGGAGAGGAGCAAAAATAACATCTTTTCCAAGAATCATTTTTCTTTCTTTTGGACACCACAACTTGTACCCATTATTACAGTAACCAACCATAAAACACTTCTTTGACCTTGACTCAAATTTTCCTTCAACAATTTCCTTCGGTATGTGTAAAAACGCAACACATACAAAACTTCTTAATTATTTTAACTTTTGGTTTTTCTTTGAACCATAATGACGCAGGAATTTTTTCATTCAAAGCTGATGTTGGACTTCTATTAATAAGATACACCGTAATTAAAACTGATTCTGACCAAAAACTTTTCCCATCAAGCTTCGAATTCAACATCATACATCTTGCCTTTTCTATTACAGTTCGGTTCGTTCTTTCTGCTACACCATTCTGTGGTAGAGTATATCTAATTGTAAATTCAAATTGAATACCTTTTTCTTCAAAAAAAACTTATTTGTTTCGAAATATTTTCTCGCCCATTGTCACATCTAAAACGACTAATTTTCATATTAAATGAGCTGACACCATTGCTTCATATATCTTAAGGTATTTTAACATCTTCGACTTTGATTCCATCGGATATGCCGCTGTAAAATGTGTAAAATCATCAATTAAAGTTAACACATACTTTTTTCCATTATGTGAAATAGGAGTTATCGGCCCATTCAAATCACTGTGTATTTTTTCCAACGGTCTTGTTGCTCGTTGACGTTTCTGGCCATGAGATAACTGCGTCTGCTTTTCTTCTATACACGTATCATAAATTTGTCCTTGAAGTTTCTTCAAACTTTCAAAATTTAAATGTTCAAAACGTTTGTACCACAAGTTCATGTCTTCTATAATCGAACACGCATTTGCGAAGATAGTTAAATTATTTACATTTCACCAAATACATCTGCGATTCAGTTCTCGACGCGACCGCAACTACACAATTCTTTTAATCAAACCTTTATCGTTTTTGAACACTACTTCGAACCCGTTCATTTCCATTTTTCGCACAGATAATAAGTTATGATTTAGTCCAGGAACTGACAAAACATCTTTTACTTTTATAAAGTATTCTTTTCCATTTACTTCACTTACAATGTCAATGTTTCCAACTTGATTAGCTTCAATATGTGTTCCAGATTTAGCAACACTAATTCGAATCGGTGTCTTCAGTTTTCTGATATTACTTAAAAGAACATTGGTACACACTAAATGTTCAGTTGCCCCTGAATCTAAAAAATATGAAATCGAACTTTCTGATTCATAATTTGTTGTCGCCGAAAAACAGACTTTCACTTTCTTCCTCATCTTTGCATAAATGTTCAAATTGCCTTAACCCAATATTAGCTTTACTGCTAACATTATTCCTAAAATTTTCAGACTTTGCTCTACAATCAACTTTCTTATGTCCAATTAGACCACATTTATGACATTTGAATGGAAACTCCCACGTAGCAGACACACGTTATATTGACGTCGACGGTAAGTAATTTTGGTTGTCGACGTCGTAAGCCCAAAAACTGACGTTTTAAACACGTAAGTGTTGTGACGAAATAAAAACGTAATTTTTAAGACGTCACGGTACCGTCTATTTGACGTTTATATGTACCTTTAGCTTGAGTCTCGCCAATGCGTCATACGTCGCAAGTATCCTTGTGTTTGTGTGGTTTGTGTTATATCGACGGTGTTCACGTTGTGAAATTTGCTTTTGAACAAGTAAATTTAGGTAAGTATTATAGTTTCATGCAATAAGAACTAGTTAGTATAAAGGATATCCTGAAAGCAAGTAATACAATAATATTATTATATTAAAAATGGCTGGCCGAGATGTTTCCACGAAACGAAGTTCAGTAGGTAGTTACATGTTTATATCAACAATCCGATTCAGCGTCCCGAAGATCATATTACTATTACCGGAACTTTTATTGAATTTTATATTTGTACTGAACAAAGAATAAGGAAATTGTTATAAACCATATAGAATTTTTAAAACTTGCATAAGGTTATTGCCATCAAGTTCGGGGATTCCCCGAAATTGTTAATACACAGATGTACCAAAATGTACTTCGGGAAAATTCATAAAGCTGCATTCACATTACATCAGACTTATCGCTAGGATTTTGTAGGTACCGTTTTAATATTAACTGATATTATTAAAATTTAAAATATTTAAAAGTATAATAGTACGGTGTATACAATTATGATATTCTATTATATAATTGTATTCGGTGTACTAGTTTTCATTTTATTTATTCTTGGGATGTTAGAAAAATTGCAAAGCTTTTGGAAAGCAATTAATCATAATACTATCAACAGAGATTTTTAATACCCCAATCAAAGGTAATATAATGTATTTTTACAGTAAGCACAAAGGCTGTGGAAGATGATTGTTCTCAGTCACTTTTAAGTGGAAAATCCTATCTTCCATACCCACCAAAGATTAAAATAATAAGAAATAGCACTAGAGAAGAAAATGCAAGGAAGTTTCACAAAGTTTACTCAGAGAGAATCAAAAAATTACCCAAAACAATTTGAAAAATACAACATCTGGTAAGCAATCATTTTAGCATAAAATACTATTCTAAAACAGAAAAATGTATAGGTGCAGCATCTCCTGCCTTCAGTATAGTTGCAGTTTAGAAGCAGGATGATCATCTCAGTTGACATCAACACCAATAACGTCATATTTAGTAGCTGCGTCTGCTGACAATCAGTTATCAGCTACCTATACTCCTTGTGAAACAGAGTTGAACATAAATGCTGGTAAACTTGATTTTGTAGAAAAAAATGGAAACTTTAATACAGTCTTTTGGTTTCTAGTTTTGAAAAAAGTGCTTTCTACTTTAGCACATTTAAAGCAACAGAATAATTAGATTCTGAGCATTCTTCATAACCATCCTGTCTCTAGAAATTCAACAATTCAAATTCCAGAGATTCCCTTAAGTCTGCCAGCATCAAATCAACAGCAGCTGCAAAATATTGAATACTTGCAGAAACCTGATCATTTAATTGAATTTGTAAGTCATTTTTTATTGCATGTTATTGTATGCATTTCTTTTGTATTTGTTGTAGAGCTCATACTTATCTATACTTAGTGGAAGAGACCTAATATCAAGAGTAAATAACACACTGAAACATGTTTTAACTGATATACTTGCCAATAAAATGAAGAATGAATTGCTATACTACACTAATGAAGAGTCGCAAATCTTTTGTGTTTGTGTACTTTCGTTTTGCAAGTGAATGTATATAGATGTATTATAATATGTAAATGTTTTTATACTTGTAAGAGTATTTCTGTAATTTAGTTCAGATTTTGTATTTGTAACCATGAACCAAAAATGTTATTTCCAAGATTGATCTTGTAAAATAATGAATATTAGTCATAACAGATTAATTCGTTAGAACTATCAAACCAAAACCTGGTTAAAACTAGATCTTTCCTGTGAATATTTGATATTATAAACAAATTATATAGATAAATCAATAAAAAAGCATTTAATAAAAAAATATAGATTTAAGATTTGTCATACTCAAAATAACTTGAAATTCAAACTGACAGTCATTGAATTTTTTCTAGTACTTATATCTGAATCAAAATACTAACAGTTCAAAATGTGAGTCTCTTTGAGGTGGAATTTTTTGGTTCACAGGTCACATCTACTGTGTGGGTTTCTCTCGTTTTTCTGTAACTGCATTTGTATCTATATTCTAATAATATATTTTCTTTTCGTAAATTGTGGTTTATTTATTACATTCAAGGGACGTCTTTGTAACTATTTAACTGACGTCAAGGTGGCGTAATGGTGTGACGTCAAAACGACGTTGTGATATAACGTCACTGGGCTGTGACTTATGTATGTAATATTTACGTTTACAACACGTCATTTTAATGGGAAGATTGACGTTATGAATGACCAAACACTTACGTCAGTATGACGTGTCTTTGCTATGTGGGCTGTCCATTCTTGTTCTTGTTATTCCAACCTTCTTTTGAAAAATTTCTCGTTGATGGAAAGGCCATCATATTAAACCATTCTTCTTTGTAACTCCAGTACTTCTTTTCAACTCTTCTTCTAAAAGTAGATTCTTCACGAAATTTAACGTCAAATCTTCTTTTGATAACGTTTCTAACGCCGTAACTGTTAATAGTTTGAACTACCAATCCGCCAAAACTACCACTGTATTAAATAAGAATTAGCTGTAAGGATTTTTGTAAGTTAGAATAATATAAAAAAAAGAAGTTAGTTTAGTTTTTTGTTTTATGTAAAATGACAGATAAAACGTTTTGTTC